>JAPKLX010000455.1:0-24206 GCA_026898415.1 Leonotis leonurus | reverse complement strand
TCGGATTCTCAATCCGAATTTTAACCGAAAACTTATTTAATTATTACCGAAATTGCAATAATAAATTTTTATTCTTTATTTTATCTGTTTTCTAGCTTAATGAAATTTCTAAATCCATTTTTCTATGTTATCTACTAGATAAAAATTTTCTCTTCTGAGGGGTACGCTTCGTCTGAATTTATTCTATCTCAACCCCTTTCTTTAATAGCTAATATGGAATTAATAAATTCCATTTTCTTTCTTAACAAAATAATCATAATTCTTTCTTCTAAATCACATAATAGATTTCTCAAACTCTTCTTAATCTCATAAAAATATTCTCTTAAGGATGCATAGCCTTAATTAAGGTCTAATTACGTTTTAATTATGGCTACAGTATTTCGGGGTATTACAAGTATTGCATCATGATACTTAATTATTTTTATATAACTTATATATTCTTGGTTTTTAATTAGTATTCTTCGAGTAGATGCACTGGATTTAGGACAAGATTGCACCGCTAATGCATCGGGTCTATTTGGGATTTGGAAGTCTCCGTCGTCGTCTTTGGCAACCTTACATCACCTCGATCTTCGCACAGGGCTGGAATGCATCTTCCTAACCTCTAATCGTGCAGCGCTACAATTATTTTTTGGAAGAATGAAACTGAATATGGTAGTTCACGTTGGCAAGAGAAGTTAATTTAAGCAGTTGTTAGAATTATGGTGTAGAAATCAATTTCAAATCTTTATACAAACCGCCAAATAATAAAGTGGACAGTTTTACCCTTAATGCATTGTTCAGTAACAATGCAACGCGTCTAGTTGCATAAAATTCGAATTTTAAGGAATCATTATCATCTGTTGGATTAATTAAAAGGAGTGGATGAGATCACTTCCTATTTCCTACCAAATACCCCCTTTTTACATGAAACCATCCATATATATATATATATATATATATATAGTGTTAGACTTCTTTATTGCGTTGCGAAGAGAGATCGAAGACGAAGATTTTCTGACGCAATGCGGGCACTGGATGGAAAAGAATGCAAGCATGTCTGACAACATATATACGTATCGATGTCATTTTAGGCTGTGAGCTTTATTCTACAAAGGAGTTGATTGTGTTACCTTCTGTGATCATGGATCTACCACACAGTCTACAATTATAGAAGAATGGCTTGTTTTCAATTTAATAATCATAGAAAATAACACTTCATCCTCTCAAAATAGAGGCATTTAGTTTCGGCACAAGAATTAAAAAGTATTTACTTAAGCTTTCAAGTGTTGTAGTAATTCAAATGGAATAAAATAAGGGTGCAATTAATATTTACTAATTGGACTTTAATGATCATTTAACACCCCTTATTATTTCCATTTTGGGAAATGCATCTGTTTGGAGAGGACATCCCAAAATGGAATACGAAGTGGTAAAGAACAAACCAATGAGAGAAACATTTATTCTCATTAAATGAAATCGAAAACAAGTCTGTTACATTGTTTAAGTAATAATCATGCTTTGAAGTATACAAAACCTAACATAAAGTACACAGCCTAGACAGACTTGGACATTGTAGTTAGTAAATATTGCGGTATCATTAAATGCGAGAGCTGACATTAATCGGCAGAATGATATGGGTATTTATATGCTGCCAGACATGCATGCATATATATATATATATATATATATTGTGTGTGGTTTCACAATGAGATAAGTTATTAGTGTTGTTGCTAAGAACAAGGTCTCGGAAATGATTTATTTTATAATTTGTTGATGTCATATGACACAGATTGTATACTCTAAAGTATGTTTCAATATAAATGGGAGATTATTAGGGTTTGTATACTACAAAACATATTTTGTGCTTAGAAGTTGTAAGAGACATGTTTTCATTTCCGTTTAATAAGAATAAATATTTTAATCATTGGTTTGTGATTCATTTTCTAAGATTATTTCATTATAAACAAGTTCATTTTCTACAATTGTAGACTGTGTGGTGGATCCATGATCACAAAAGGTAAAATAGTGATTACTTTGTATAATGAAGTTCATAGCCTCAAAACACTTGGACAGTCTAGTCGGTAAATATCGATTAACATTTGATGCAAGAGCGGTATCACACGTGCTTGTATATATATATTATGTGATTTCATAGTGTAATAAGTTCTTCGTGATGATACTAAGAACGAGGTCATGAAAATTATTTATTTCTGTGACGATGACTTTAGTATACACGGCTGGTAATGCACTGCTTTAATTCATTTGTACTTACGGGTTTTTCATAACCCTATATAGTAATATTTTGGGAAGTGGTGATGGTTGCGTGAAGTGCTCGAATGTTGTCGCATGAAATCGTGTGTCGGTAAATCCCGAGTTGATTAAATTTTCGTGAGGTGTTCAGAAAAGTTTATTATATAAGAAAATCAGTCGGTTAAAATTTATTCCATATATAATAATTAAAGTTTGAACCGGATCACTCACAAATAAAAATATTAAATAATTTTGAGTTGTCAGTGAATTCAATTAATTAATGGATTTAATAATCTTAAACGCGGGAAATAATTAATGAGAAAATGAGGATTACATCTGTAATTTGAGTGGGCGGGCGGATAGTTTAATATTTATCATATAGTAGAGTCGATTAAATATTAATATAAGATAAATACTTTATTATATTTCTTAGAGTAATTAATTGAAGTCGAATTTAACTTGGTGAATTAATTAATTGAAGTCAATGTTTGACCGTGTCAATTAATTCAAATTAATTGGGTCAAAGTGACTTAGTTTTTAATTAATTAATTTTAGTTCGAATTTGACTTGGTCAATTAATTGAATAAAGAAATATTAGAGATAAGGTTGGATTTGGTCTCATGTTTGAAGGTCCAAACCCACCATTTCAAGCCCTAACTTAGTACTAAATTAAACCTATAAATATGAGGGAGGAGGTGGCCGAATACTCACTCATTATACACGAAATTTGGCCACACCTAAAACACACACTACTGTATGTTTTTGTCTTCACACGCTACAAAGTCGATGTGTATTTTTCGAATTCAAGTTATTTCAACTTTGAGAATTCGATTCTTCCATTTTTGAAAACCCGACGGATTATCGCCCGCACGATATGTCACGCCCCGTTCTCCGCCCTTGTGGCGAAGTCCGGATACGTGACTATGAAACAATTAATTAAATAAAGGATAAAAGGGAAACTGTGGACTTAACCGAACAAAAGGATATTTTATAACTGAGTCTTAGTTCATAACAAGAGTTTAACTCTGATCAATTGACACATTCGTCAAACAAAACAAATGGAACCTCTTGCAGCGGAATAGGGATCGACTGAAGTCTACGTGTATGAAGACACGTAGACACCCAAGACTTTAAATAAAGACCGACAAGCCTGCCATAGCATCTCCACCTTCATCATCGCTCAACCTGCACATTTATAAATACATGCAGGGCTGAGTACAAATTGTACTCAGTAGACACATTGCCAAAATCACACACATACATATATAATTGTCAATGCCGTAAGAGTGACACGTAGGGATTTTGTTTTTAAAAGCACCTATGTTCACTAAATCCTTTTGTGAAACCTGTATTTTGACTGATCAGTCTTTTCTTTAATATTCAAGCCATATCTGCACTTTAACTTATGGTACCGAGAAGGTGGCCACCTTCTACGGACACCGAACCGGTCGACAACTTCGACGACTCACGGTCCCTTAACCGGCCAACAACTTCGAGGGCTCACGGTTAATTACTTGTGTACACTAGTTCGAGCGGGGATGCTTACCCACTGGAACCCGAATTCGATTTCATTTATTTAGATCCTTTAACTTCTTCCAGATAGGCATTGATACAAAACATAAATCATTTTCGGCAAGACAATACTTTGAAACATTTCCTCAATTTGAAATCATTTCGAAATCAACATAAATAGCATATGACACACATAATTTTATAGAGTTAGAAAAGCCTACATGGATAACTTTGGATTGCACTTGCTTTGGTCTCGAAACGCGAAACAGGTCTCTCGTACGAACCTTTAGAAAAACTCGTATAAATTAAAACGCCCTTCGTGCATTTGAAACTTTAATCGTAAGAATATATCATTCTTGGTTCTTATTTCGATTTGTTAATCGAGATATTGATACTTCAGATCAATATTATCTATAAGGTGTTGAATTCTCGATTTAATTACTCTGGTATTTGCCTTTAAGAGCAATAAGTATATTAACACTTAATGAAATAATTAATTCTCGATAATTAATTATTCATTTAAGTTCTAATCCTTTAAGATAACCTTAGAATATTAATTTCTCAAATAATATCCTTAATACAATGAGAGACTGTCACGCCCGCCCTCTGCTATGGATAGCGAAGTCGGGGAAAACCGTGACTTGAAAAGGGATTTAAAGAAAACGAGATAGAAATGGGGTAATGGAACGAGGACAAAAGTGAACAACAGTCTCATAACTGGGCGAATAATTTATTATACATGATTAGCAAGAAACAGGGCTTGAGTCTTATGCTCAATGCATGCAACATATCATGAGAGAAACTCAAGTCTTAGGTTTATTACACAATGATCTCAAAATAGCAGCGGAAAGTTACTTGGATCGCTAAAAGCTCTACATGTGTGAAGACATGTAGAACCCCCAAGAGTCAACTAATAAGAGATCGACAAAAATCCCGAACGTAGCACTCCTCCTTCATCATCGCTCAACCTGCACATTTATAAATATATGCAGGGCTGAGTACAAATTGTACTCAGTAGACACATGCCAAAATCACACACATACAAATATAATTGTCATGCCATTGTAAGTGAAACTTAGGGATTTTGTCTCTAAAGAACCTATGTTCACTAAAATCCTTTTGTGAAATCTTAAAGTTCGACAGCTGTCTAAGTTCTTTAGTAATCTACCATATCTGTAACTTCTTCTTCTTCTTTGTGTCGGGAAGGTGGCCACCTTCCACGAACACCTTGACCGGCCAACCCACTCGATGACTCACGGTCACTTTAACCGGCCAACCCGCTCGATGACTCACGGTTACTTTGTGTACACTAGTCCTAGTAGGATATTTATCCCACCAGGACCCGAATTCGATTCTTTTAACTTAACTGAGAAGATAGGTATCATACGAAAATCATAAACATTTATGGCAGACAATACTTGAAACATATTTTCAATTCAAAATCTCTTTGAAATAAAATAACATAAATGCATATGAGCACACATATTTTTGTTTGTATAAGAAAGCCTACACTTGATGTATAGGATAGAAAGCCTACCTGGCTCGCTTCCTCTTCTAATTAAATTCGACCTTCTGGCTTAGTACTTCCTCCCAGCGTAACCTTAATCGAGTTTACGAGGTGAGATACTCAGCTGAGCATATATATTATTTTCTACTTCGAAAGGAAATGTTATCCTTATTAATTTCGGTAATTATTCTCGAGTCTTAACTCGACCAATATTTGAGTGCTTAAATCTAGAGGTGTCGTTACACTCTTAATCAAGCTATGATTTTTTTTTTAACTTCTCATTCTTTTACCCAAGTAAATAATTAGTGGGTATAATAAATAATAGAATTTCTAACTTGATATCTTGGTCTTTGAATCAAGATAAATAATTTCTAATAGACTAGGTAAATCTAAATTATCATACTCTAAGCATGATTCATAATTTAATCATCTCTTATGATTAAATTCTAATTAATCAATTAAATCTTCCAATTTAGCTTTAAAATTCTATTCTTGGACCTAGCCCAATCTTGTCACCTTAATTGAATAATTAATCCAATTAGGATTAATTAACTTCTAGCCCATTAGTGTTTGGTTTACTATAGCCCAATTCAGTTAATCAGGCCCATAAGAAAAAATTAATATACGGCCCAACTAAATAATTAGCTAGGCCCATACTTGATTTAATTTATTTGGCCCAGTCCATTCCTTATATCTAACCCGGCCCGATAATTGGCCCATAACCTTACCCATCTACACCTATACCCTAGCTCTCACTTCTCTCATTTTCACTCTGAGACACCACAACACACACACACACTCACACCCTCATCTTTCTCCCTCTCGGCCGCTCTTCTCTCCTTCTCGCCGAGCCCTAGCCAGTGACTCCATGGCTGGCGCCTCTTGCTACTCCGCCGGCGTATCTCCTCCCCAGCTCTCGGTAAGTATCTTTCCTTCCCCTCCTTCCTTTTTCTTATTTCTCTCTTAGTTTTCTTTCCAATCTCACCTTTCTCTGTGGCTCTCTAATTATCTACTCTTATCTTTTACCTTTACACACTCCTCTCTGCTTCCTCTTCTTGTCACTACTGTCGCCGGCGGTCAACCTTGTTCGCCGGTACTCAGCGGCTGGAAGCAGTCCCCGCCGAAGACTCTTGATGGAGGAAGCTACCTAAGGTAAGACTTGCCTTTCTTCTCATTTCCCTTAGTCCTTTATCTTATTCCCTTATTTCCTTAATTCTCTATTTCTTGCTTCAGGAAGCATTAACCTCCCTCTGGTCCCCTTTTCCGTTCTTCTTCTTCCTCACCGTTCTCTCTCTCTCGGCGTACGCTTTGCCTCTTCTCCACCTCGACGTCGCTGTCTCTAGGTAATCTCCCTCTCTTTCTTTTATTTTCCTTTATTGCATGTCATTACTCTTCTCCTACTTTTGATAAATTTGTAATATATAACTAAACTCCTATATTTCTTTTACTTATAGAATCTGATTTTATGCTCTGATCACGTCCATGGTGGTGTTTCTAAATTTTACAACTATGATTATAAGTTGCTTCCTTTCGTATCCTTCTAAATCTCAAATCCTTTTACCAAATTAATTATGTTAGGTGTTTCGAGGCTATTCGGGACTGTTCGGGGTGATTCGGGGCTGTCCGAGAGGATTCGGAGCTGGAATGGCTTGAGTTCGAAGCTGGGTGGTTAAGGAAGGTATAATTTTTTTTTAATGTTGGGCTCTAAGTTTTGGGAATCGAAGTGTCTTGTGGTTCCATCCTTGGATGAAAGTGGCTGCGTATACTCTTATTTGTTTACTGCTATAAGTTCAAAATTTCTAACTTATTTTCTAGTTTTTGTGTTTGGAACTCCTAAGTTCAGTATGCTGTTCTTTCTTTCTTTTTTTTTTTTTTTGAATTGTTGATGTTTTATAATTTCTGCCAAGGAAATTTGGTAATCTGGACTTTAAAGTTTCAGTCTCTTCTCTTTATAATGTGTTGGGGTCTAAGTGTGTTTAAAGTATGAGATTTGTGGTTAATGAGGTCCCAAAATTTTGCTACATTCTTCTTTGAACATGTTCATATCCTCATTGTTTCTAATGTTTTGATAGGAAGGGAGAAATAAATATTTTGTTCTATTGAGTGTAATAACCAAATCTGAGCAGGCTATGTTCTGGAAGTCAGTTCTATTTATGTCTTTGTTGTGGGATCTGAAACTTCTAACATCCTTTGAACTTATAGACTAAGTTCAGTATTTTGCTTAGTTTAAGCTTTGATATTTTGCTCTAAACTATCCATTCTTTAAATATGTCTATATCCAAGAGTGTACAGTTTGGTCCCTAACTTAATATGAACTTTTACTCTAAGTTCAATATTCTATAATTCTATTTCTTAAAGTGTTATAACATATGAATATTTCTGGACTGACTTTGAAACTACCCTAAGTTTAAATCTTATGTTCTACAATATGAGGATATGTAAAGTTTTATTAACATGTACCTTGTTTTCTAAATAATTTAAAAGAAAACAAAATCTCAGTTGATTATTCAATCTCTTAATTTCTGAAGAAACTTTAAGTTCACAGCTTATGTCTTGGATTGTGTCTTTCACATTCAAAGTTTGCTAAATCTAAATCTTGAACTTAGAATCATTTAGAAGCTTTTAAACTTCAACATGAAATCTTATAGATGGCTAGGTTGTTTCTAAGCTTAACTGAGTTCTAAAGTTAAGACTCAAAAGAGAGCATAACATACTTTTCTTAGTTTCTGAAATTTGTCTTAGTAAAGAAGATGGTTTGAATTTAACACTTACAAGATTTAAAATTGAAAATAAGATACTTGTACCTTAAGTACTCCTAACCGTTCTGTTTTTGAGAAGGTTGAACATTTCTTGTTGGATAATGATTTGGGCAGAGTTTCTCCTTGAATTTTTTTTTTCTTCTCCCATTTTCTATGTTAATGGGGTTGGCTATTTATAGAGGAATTCAGGTTAGGGTGATGAGGGGAGGTGAGGGTTATACGGACTTGCTTGATATGATCTTACATCACACAAATCTCTGATTATTGATCTTCTTCTATTTTCCTTGTTTTATGCTGCAGGCTTGCATCATGGTTGTACTCTATCTCCCTAATGTAGGCTTATAGCATGGCTACAGACTACAGTAGCCTTTACTTTACTGCAGGTTCTGATTTATGAGAAGGAGTGTAGAAGTGTAGTTTCTGTCCTCCCTTACTTAGCAGCCGTCCAAATCCTCCTTTTTCTAGATTTTGAGTTCTTCTATAACACTCTTTTTGACCTTTTACTACTTTTACCATAAAGTGTTGATATGTAACACTTTTAGAAATCTTTTAGGGATCTTTGTATTAAGTTTACTGCAGCTTTTATCCCTTCTTTGGAGTGTCTTTTTGTAATTTCTTTTACTATACATTTGTTGTAACCTCTTCATTCTAGCCACATGTGGTGGTGTAGGTCCCAACAATCCCCTTTTCTTTTCTTCCTTTCACATTGCAGCCGTGTAGATGTAGTATATATCCTTTGTAGAAAGCTGTATTTTACTTCCCTACTTTCTGTCACTTGTTTCCTACTTTATGTAAACCATTTGTAACTTTCAACTTGTATTAATTGTTTATTTATTCTCTTTGTAAGACATCTCTCCCATTGTAATACATCTATATATATGCACCTTTCTCAACCTACACTCACGTGCACATATACATATACATTCATATATATAATTATTATCTAATTGAGATATAATCAAATTCTTAAATAATAATCTTTGTTTTGAAAACATTAATCTTTATTAAATTTAAATTGCATAAGTTCTAATTAATATATATAGTTATTAATTGAATTAATTATCGAGAATGCATCTCAAGAATTAATTGGTTTTGTCTTATTGAATAACCTTATAATATAAAAATGAACTCACATATCTATCATTACTCTAATAATTATAATGTGCACAAATAATAGCTACTAATATCGATTAGCTAATCGATATTTTAAACTTTTATAACGAAATTTTCTTATCCCGTTTTTTTTCAATACATAATTACTACTAGTAGAATAGCGGGATATTACAGAGACATAAATTCCCTTAACTTAAAACCCAATTAAATAAATTGGATTTTCTTGATTTTAATACTTAGGCTTTAATTATCTAAATTAATAGCTCTAAATATTAATACTATATATATATACTATCCTTTCTTCCATTATTAATATTTACTAATTTTATTGAACTCCATCTTAATTAAAAGACAAGCTTAATTTAGTTAAGTCTTATCTCATCAAAATCCTTAAACTAGTCCAAATAAATTAATTAAGTGAACTCACTAATTAATTTAATTAGCTTAAGTATAATTTATCTTAAAATTTATAACTGAGCCCATTAGGTTACTAACTGGGCCCAACTTAAGTATTTTCGGCCCATAAACAACCTAAACTCTAGCCCAGATTAACATTCACTCGGCCCAATAGCTCCATTTATTCAGGCCCAGAACAAAGAATATTTCGGCCCTATTTATTTAATAATTCGGCCCAATAGCTAATTAAATCTTCGGTCCATCATTCTATTTCATTAGGCCCAAAATTTATTATATCGGCCCATTACTCGGCCCAATACCCGGCCCATGATCCGGCCCAGGTTCTAGATTCCTCTAACCCAACCTAACCATTCTTCTCTCTATTCCTCACTCACGCCAGACATCTCCTCCCCTCTCTGCCGTTCTCCTTCCTTCCCTTGCTCTGTTCCTCCCTCTCTCGGTCACTGCTTGCTTCCTATCTCTTGGCATCAACGGGGTTGAGTTCACCGTCGCGTTCTCCTCCACCTCCTCTCCTCTCGGTAAGTCTTCGCACTTATCCTTTCTGTCTCTCTTCATCCCACCCTCGACTCCTTTCTCCGTTATCTCCCTGGTTCTCTCTCTCAGTCTCTGCTCTCGTTTCTCTCCAGCTCTCGTTACCGACTCTCTCTTTCTCTGGATGCACAGCTGCTCCCGGTTGGAAGCTCACCGGAGCTTCACCTCCTTAATTTAGATAAGCTTCTCATTCCATTCTTATTCTTCTAATTTAGCTTTTAGATTTCTGCAATTCCTTGTTCAAATTTTGACTAGAATTCGAACCCTAGTTTTAAATTTCAGTTTCTATTTATTTTCATATTTAAATTCTGCATGTTCCAATTCTCTGTAGGTTTTAGCAAAATTTTGTTTTTAGATTAAAGTTCTAATTGTTAAAATCGTGAAAGAGATTTCTGTCAAAATTTTCTCTAACTTAGTCTCTTCTGTCTCTTGTCTCTCTCGGTTGGGTGGCTGGTCGCTGGAGCTCCTCCCGGAACCCTGCTCCTTCTGCTTTCCTCGATGGGAAAGCTCGGCAGCAGCTCGCTGTTTGCCGTCGCCCTTCAGGTAGACCCAGTCTTCCTCCTTTACTTCTTTTGCAGCTTGGGTGTTTCTAATATGGGTTTTAGGTAGTTCTAAATTTTATTATTGTAACTTCTATGATTTGTGAGTTAATTCCAAAATCTGGATTTGCTTTTTAACCCATGCTTAGGTTCTTGGTTTAAATACCTAAACCTTTAAGCTTATGTCCTGAATCTGGAAATATAATTATAGCTTTGTGTGAACTGGTGATTTCTAAGGCAGCTTGGAGTTTATGCAGATTTTCAACATCCTAAACTGAATATCTATGTTCATATCATCCTATATACTGTATGTGTTCTGAAATTAAGAGTACTAAAACTTGTAATCTATGTGGTGTAATCTGAAATGGTAATGTAGAAATAAAGCATAGAAATGTTCCTCATTTGAATACAGCTTCTATCTCCAAGTTTTAAGTCTCCGTTGTTCTCCTTTTATTAGTGTGATTTCTGAAGTTCTAAAAACCTATCTAAAGTTTCCAAAAATCTGAGATATAAGTTGGGTTGGGGTTCTGGTGTGTTTGTCGGAGATGTAAGCTTTGAGAGGTGTGTTTCTTGATTGCTATGTGAGATGGTTCTTCTAATTATAGAAGATCTCAGTAAGGGTTTGACCTAGTATCTTAAACTAAAATCTGGAAATGTATTCATACTTTGTTAGATGCAATTCCTGACTATTGATTTGTAGAGTAGTTAGTCCTCATTATTTACTTTCTGTGATATTCTTCTAATGTACTGGTGTGAAGCTTTGAATTAGGAGTGTTAGAATCTTTTTGTCTATGTGATGAATCTGAGACTTAAGTCAGAATTATAGCAAGATAGAACATATACATAGTACATTCCAGATTTGAATATAAGTTCTAAGTTCCAAGTTGATCTCTGACTTGTCTTGTGTATTGAACATTTTGATTTTAGTTTAGTAGGGAGGCCGTTTATGTTTTAAGTGAGCTTGGTTTCTGGTTACTACTCTTTACAGGAAACATGTTTATCTCATATAATAACATATGTTATTTACTACTATAGAATAATTTGAGGCTATAGAGATTGGTTAAATGTTCATTACCTTAGTGAAGTTCTTTCTGAGATGAAAACCGAGCAGCACTCCCTCAGGTTCTGTAATGTTTTAAGGGTATATTTCTAGGTGCTTTTAAGTCAAGAGAGTAGTCCTTATATAGTGTAGAAGATGAGTCTTAATAGGGTTTATGACCCTTAGATTAAAGTGTGAGTTTTCCAGCATATCTCAACCCTTGATCTTGATGTTTTGATTGCACTACCGACCTATGCCTTTACTTTGCTTGTGCAGGCTCCTAAAAATCTTGGCAGTCCTGTACTGCTCCAGTTTGTTTACTCCCCTTAAATCCTATTGGTTTGACTTGGCAGTTGCTTTTGCAGGTTCTTGGTTGTGAGGAGATGTAGAAGTGCAGTTTTCTGCCCTTCTTCCCAACTTGCAGCCGTCCAAATCTCTTTTCTAGATTTGGAGTCCTTTATTATTACTTTTTTGACTTTTACTAACTTTATAATATAGTTTAATTGTATAATATCACCATCCTAGATCTTTGATTGCTCTTTACTCAATCTATGGCAGCTTTGTCACTTCTTGAGATACCTTTTTTTTTATTGTCTTTTACATTTTTGGGGATTCAATAAATGATTACATGTATTTAGTTTGTATTAGTTATCAACTTATTTACTTTGTAAGAAAATCTCACTTTGTAAGATTTCATGAGACATTAATCTATCTCCTCTCTTCATTATAAACGTGTAGTAGGCTCCATGGGATTTCCCATTTTTATTTCATTTCTTGTTTATTTATTCCATATCATCTATACATATATATATATATTATTCAACATCATATCTTACACTTTCATTACGATTATTTAAAACTTTTAAGAGAGTAATTATACAATCATATCTAAATATTTTAGCATATTGTGTTTTAACTTTACTTGATGGATATCACTTCTCTAAATTCTTTAAGGTATCAAAATAATAATCATAAGAATAATAATAATAATAAAATTTCCTTTAGGATAATATTTGATACTAGTTCTTAATAATAATTAACAAAGATTTAATCCCATATTAAATCTCATTCATAATTTAAAATTGGAATTATTCCAATTTAGATACTATGAGAATAATTATTTCAACGTTCATATTCATGAAATTTTAATTAGTCACGAATTTTCTAATACAAGATAGCTCTAAAAATAGCGGGGCATTACACGATAGTCGGATTGTAGGTGAGGGTAATAGGTTAGAAGTTTCATTTGTCAGATTCGTTCGATCGTCCGGGATGGCTTGTTATTCGTCGCAAGCGTTGGATTAGCAAAGGAGAAAGGTATTAAATTTATTCCGCATATTTAATTTCTTCTATATGAGGTATTTGTGCTTAGAATTACGTGTCTAATTAGACATGTGGATCTTGCGTATTGTGAGCCCCTCATACGGGTTCCTTCAGTTGGTATCAGAGCTGGTCACAAGATTCTAATTTTTTGAATTAATATTATTTAATTCTATTCGAGATGCATGTGTTATTAATTTGATATTATATTTTCTAGATTTAATTTCTGCAGTATATCTGTGATTAATTGACTATCTGATTAAATACCACATTCAATTATGCTTTTAATTCATTTTTCGGCATACTGGTTTATGGCCGGAGTTGTAATCACATTGGGGTTGACAGTGTTAGATTAAGATTATTTTGTTATTTCTTTCCTTGTAAATTTATGTAATTGAGTGGGAGGAGAAACGATGGTGAAAAATGAGGCAAGAGACGGAGACTGGATCTGGGCCGCAACGCGAGTCGCGGGCCCATCGGCAATTCAAGTGCGACGGCGTGGGCGACGGACGACGAACGGAGAGATAAAATCCGGCAGGAATTTGTTTCCTCAGATTGACATATTTGTTTCCTATGTTTGAGGGATTTAATTTCTTTAAATTGAGGAATTAATTTCCCAGATTTGAAAGAAATTTGACTTCCCAAGTTTTTATGAATTAATTTCCAAGATTCGATGGAGATTTGATTTCTTCAACAATAAAATATTAATTTTCGATATTTGGGTGAGACTTGAGTTTCTTAATATTAGAAATTAATTTCCAAGATTCTGATGAGATTTGACTTCATATATATCATAGGAATAATTTTCGATATCCAGTGGAAATTTGATTTTCTAAAATTTAAGAATTAGTTTCCGGTATCCAGTAGAGATTTTATTTTCTACATATTAAGATTTAATTTCCTTATTTTAAGGAATTAGTTTCCATATTTTAGGTGATTTGATTTCCTTATACTGTTTGTGGATAATTAGTTGGAGATTTCATTGCCTTGTTTTCATATTGTGTCATTATCTGTTTTGATTGGTTTTATCTGCTATTATTATGGGTGATTTTATTTGATCTTATCTACGGATGACAATGAGTTTAGGACCCAGTTCAGATCCAGTAGTCCAGATCCAATTTTGTGGATTTGGATCGGATTTGGACTTATCTATCAAATATTGGATCTGGATATGGAATTTTTTTTTCTAGATCCAGATTCGGTCCAAATCCGGCCCGAGATCCGGAATTAAATATATTAACTATAGTAATTATATATATATAATATATATTTTAAGTTTTAATGATTTGTCCTTTAAAAATGAGATAGTTGGTGGCATTAAAGGTAATAGTTACTTGTTTATATCTTAAAATGCATCATTATCTATTTGTTTTAAATATTTTATTTGTTAAGTTAATGATAACTTATAGTTTTTTTAATTGGCAAATGTACAATGAATTGTTTCATTATAAAAAATTCTAATGAAGTTGAAGAACAAATTCATTTAATTGACATTTTAATTTTATTAATTCTTTAGTTTCAAGCTTACATAAAAGAATTGTATATCTTACAATCTTCTTTCTTGATTATTGTAGAATGTTGATGATTTTGAAAGTAGTAGTAATATCGAAGACTTTGAGCTCGATGATTATTGGAATGTACTTATTTGAATGACTATGTCATTTTCATGGTGTACGAACTTATATTAATTGAATGATGAAAATTTTTAATGTTTGGATATTTTTAATATAATATTTTTACCAGTTTGAATATTTGTTCAAAAAAAATATGGATCTGGATCTGGACCCGTGAATTTGCAGATCCAATGAATTTGAGTTTGGGTCTGATTTTTTTAAATCCAAAGGATTTGGACTGGATCTGGACAAAACGAGAAAAAATGGATTTGGATCTGAACCAAATAAGATCCGGTCTAAATCCGGTCCCATTGCCATCTCTAATCTTATCTGACGTAATATGTATTATTCTGTAAAAACCTTTTATTAATTAAAAATAACTAATCGATAATTGTAACTGAATTTTATTAATTTAATTTGTTAAGATTACATATGGTCTCCATGAGTCGGTCTTTTAGTGAAGTAATTTGTTTTGATTACAAGCGAGATAACATCTTAGCAATTCACGTGATTAGACTTCTTTAGATGGTTGTAAGACTTTGTTCGGTGGCAATATGACCCCTTCACTGTGAGCTTATTAAAATTGAATGATGCTCTTTGGTGTCAGTATTCACGGTATAAGAGCTTAGATATAATTTGGCAATTATAGCAGCACTGCACGACCTTTGATAGTTGGGATATATAACCAGTAAAAACCGTTTTAAAATTGATATTGTAATCGATCACACTATTTGGCTTGCATGATTTAATTTTAAACAGTATGTTCAATGCATGATCGTTTTATTTAAAGGTTTTTCAATTATCTGCGTTCAAGCATGTGATGATGATAAATTTTTTATTTTATTCTCAGTTTTGTAAGCATGACTTTCAACTCACTTACTTCGACTTTTAATGAAATTATACTCGAATGTTTATATATTGATTAGTTTAATAATTTAGATAATTCCCTAACTACTTATGGCATTGAGTTTGTTCTTGAAGAAGAATTCCCTCTAGATTCACTAAGTACTGTTCGACTAAAATTATTTCGAGTCGCTCACAATCGAACGAGGTCGTCTAGCAATGATAAGTCAATCCAAGTCGTATTCTCAAGGAAGACTTAACAGGGCAATTAAATTCTTTGTTCAACAATAAAGCGATTAAAAGATTGTTTGGAGTTTTTAAAACTAGGTGGAAAACATAAATTGGAATAAAAGATCAATCCTAAACTAAGAATAATGAATGCAAGCATAATTGAAAGACATAAAATTTAAAGGAAGTAATTAATCTCAATCAAAAAGACTAGAAATAGATCAATATAAAAGAACATTGAAATAAAAACAAATTACGAATTTAGGAAGGCAATTGATTTCAATGTAAAGAAGAACTAGATTGAAATCACTACGTTGTAATTTGAAATTGCTAAAAACGTAGAATAGATAAACGAATAAAAAATATGAAAGCATAAATAAATCAACGAACTCAATAATTTAATCGAACATGGAATTAAAATCAAAAGAAAACGTAGTTCATACACTTAAATACAAGAACTTGAATCCACGACGATGAACGAAATTAAGAGCAACGAACTTGAATGTTGTAATCGGCTATCTTTCGTAATCAAGTACTAAATTAAACACAAACTTTGTGAAAATAACTAACTAAAAATCATAAATCTCAACCCTAGAATGATGAGTCAAGAGGTACACGTAATATAAGTGTCTAGAATCGGGAATTAAGGTCCTTGAATGAGAAAAAGCATCGCCTTTTTATAGAAGTCGAGAGAGTCAGCGGTCTCCTAAGGTTCAGCACCGCTGACTTGGAAGGTACCGGGTTCCACGCGCGGCCGTTGCGCTAACTCCCTGAGCCAGCCATTGGGATTAGCGGTCGCTGACCGTGGCCTTCATCCCCTCGCTCGCTGGTTCGTTCTGGGCCACCGAGAGGCCTAGTAAGCAGTCCCCTAAGCTCCGCGGATGTTAACTTGTGCTCTCGGCCCTTATCTTCATTCCCTCTTCATTTCTCGATCTTTTCTCGTCCCATTTCCAACTTTAAAACTCATTTTAGCTCGTGATCATGAAACGTAAAATGAAACGTAAATTGAGCTCGAAACATCATGCAAAATGAGAAAACTACAAGAATTAAGACGATGAATATACGAGTTTAGACGACCAAAAAGAGACTAAAAAAGTACCATTGGGGAATGAGGAATTTCGTTCGCCAAGAAGTAACAAACTGGAAAATGTCTCAGATGTGGTCATATAGGACACTGGAAATCTTACTGTCTACTTCGTGAAAAGTGGGAAAATAGTCAAGATATATCTTATGTCTTAGTAGTGGAAATATGTTTGATGGCTAGTTCTGCCCAGTCTTGGGTGGTAGATACAGGAGCCACGGACCATGTTTTCTATGACTTGTTGGCATTCCTACAAACTAGACTACTTAAGGAAGATGAGATTTCCATCTCTTTGGTCAACAATACGAGATTGACATTCGTTGTAGTGGGAGATGTGCAATTGAAGTTCTGTTTAAGTATTGACAGATGTTTTGCTCATGCCCAGTTTTAGAAAGAATTTAGTTTCAGTTTTTAAACTGGTTCGGGATGGATAAATTTCCATTGATGATTTCGTAATTATCAATAAATGAAATTATGTTATCTGTATAGGCATGACGCTAAACAACTTGTATGCTATATTTGCACAATTTGAGAAATAAAATGCGACTTTTGACTTATCTACTGACTCTTAGAAACGAAAAGTTTCTTTTCTTTCAACGAATGATACATATCTATGGCACTTAAGACTTGGTCACATTAACATTAGGAGGATTCGTAAGTTGGTAGCATGGCCCATTGAAGGAACTCCTAGCAGATCTATTTCCGACTTATGAATCATGCTTGGAGTGTAAAATGACCAAGATACCTTTTAAGGTCAAAGGAAATAGTCAAACAATTGTTGGATATCATTTACTCCGATGTATGTGGTCCGATGTCGACTCAGGACAGATGTGGCGCGCTACATTTCATCACTTTCATTGATGATTACTAGAATTATGGATATGTCTATTTAATGCACCACAAGTCGGAATCCTTTGAGAAATTTAAGGATTTTCGGGCACTTATGGAGAATAGTCATTGCAAGACTATCAAGTGCCTGCGTTCTGACTGCAGAGGCGAATACCTTAGTTCTGAGTTTTTGAACCACTTATCATATGCAGGGATTAAATCCCAGTTGACTGCACAGGGGACACCCCAACAAAACGGTGTAGTAAAGAGTCGGAATAGGACGCTTATGTAGATTGTAAGATCAATGGTGAATTATGAAGATTTTGCTACTTCGTTCTAGGGATATTTTCTAGATACAATGGTGTACACATTGAACTTGGTGCCATTAAGTCGGTCCTTAAGACACTTATCGAGCTGTGGGCCGGGCGAAAGCCTGGTCTAAAATATCTACAGATGAGGGTTTGTCCAGCACACGTGCTAGAAAAGGGGGCTGACAAATTGACACCTTGTACTCACTTGTGTCTGTTCGTAGACTATCCTAAGAAGACAAAAGTGTGGGAGTTTTATAGTCTTAGTGATCGTAAGGTCTTCATTAGAACTCATGCTCGATTTCTAGAAGAAGACTTTTTGAACAACCACAAGCTTAGAAGGGAGAAAGTTATCGAGGAACTGAGAACTATAGCTTGTCCAAATCCACAAGAATCACAACCACCACTAGCACCTACCCAAACTCTTGTATCACCAGTAGTCGAGTCTCGTCGTAGTGGGAGGGTTGTTCATCAACCCGATCAATTAATAGTAGTGGGATAGTCATAAGACTTGGTCCTCGACCTAAATGAATCAGATCCATGGAATTTTGATGAAGTAGTACAGGATAAGGATTGTCACCTTTGGAAAGAGGCGATGGAGTCTGGGCTGCAGTCCATGGTAGACAAGGAAGTATACGAGCTAGTCGACCAGCTCGAAGGCTGAAAAACCGTTGGAAGTAAATGAGTCTTCAAGTGGAAGCAAAGACGAGACAGAAACATCTTAGTCTTCAAAGTTAGACTAGTGGCAAAAAGATACACTTAAAAAGAGGCATCGACTACGATTAGACCTTTTCGCCTATGGCTATGCTTAAATCAATACGTATACTCTTGTTAGTTTCCGCAGAGCTGACCTTAGCCGGGAGAATGATATCGGTATGTATATGTTGCAGACATGCTTGCATATATATATATATATATATTGTGTGGTTTCACAATGAGATAAGTTCTTCGTGCTGGCTGTAGCTAAGAAGGAGGTCTCATAAATTATTTATTTCTTAATATGTGACGATGACATTAGTATACGCGTTTGATTATGCATCTCTTTGATTCATTTGCATTTGCGGGATTTTTTGTAACCCTATAAAGTAATGTTTTGGGTAGTGGTGATTGATTTAGTGAGAAGTGCTCGATTGTTGTCTCATGAAATCGCATCTTGGTAAACCCCGAGTTGACCAAATCTCTGTGAGGCGTTCAGAAAGGTTTATTATATAAAAAATCTGGTTGGTTGGAATTTATTCCACATATAATAATTAAAGTCTGAATCAGATAACTCACGAATAAACATATTAGTTAATTTTGAGTTGTAATGAATTTAAGAATCTTAAACACGAAAAATAATTAATGATAAAAGGAGGATTACATCAGTAATTTGAGTGGACGATGGATAGTTCAATATTTATCCTATAGTAGAGTCGATTAAATATTAATATAAGATTTATACTTATTATAGTTCTTATAGTAATTAATTGAAGTCGAAATTAACTTGGTAAATTAATTAATTGATGTCGAGGTTTGACCGGGCAATTAATTGGTTTAAATTGACTTAGTTGTTAATTAATTAATTTAATTTAAGATTTGATTTGTTCAATTAATTAGATAAGGAAATAATAAAGATAAGGTTGTATTTGGTCTTATGTGGGAAGGTTCAGGCTCATTTATAGCCCGGTAATCGATGCATACCCTCCAACCTATTACTAATCGCGTGACAATCAGCTCATTATTATCGTCCCTAATGATGGTCATTCTGCACTTTTTCTAGACCATTCGTGTTGGGCTCACCCACTCGCTATTTGAGATGGCGTAGATCATACCAGCATCAAACAACTTGAGTACCTCCTTTTGTCAAACGTCCTACATAGTCGGATTGAGACGACACTTGGGCTGGACCTTTGATTTATGGCCCGACTCAAGAAATATGCGATGCATGCAGAATGTCGGGTTGATCCCCTTGATATCGTCTATGGACCATCTTATGGCTTTCTGGTATTTCCTCAAAACCTCAAGTAATTTCTCCAATTCATCATGCAAAAGAAAATGCAGAGAAAATAACTGGATGAAAATTACTTTCACCAAGAAATGCTTACCTGAGGTGGTCTGGAAGTGGCTTGAGCTCTAAGGGTGGCGATGTTGTGACCTAATATTTTTTTATCTCCCTCCTTGCTGCTTCCTTCCACCGGTTTGTTGATGTCTACATAGTGAACTTCCCTTAGTGTGCAGCCATAGTCTGTTCCAAGAATCGCAAGGTATGCTTGCATTCCATCACATGCCTCTTCTAAATTGGGGCATAAGTTTTCAGAATCTTGGAGGTGTTTCTCTAATTAATTTTCTTTTAGGGTTTGTATACCTCAAAACATGTTTTATGCTTAGACGATGTATAAGAGAATAAATGTTTCTATCATTACTTTAGGTATAAGTGGGAGAGTTGTATGTCATACGACTCATATTTGTATACTCTAAATCATGTTTGAGTATAAGTGGGAGATTGTTAGCGTTTGTAGGTTTCACAGTAAGATAAGTTCTACGTGTTGTTGCTTAGAACGATGTCTCGGAAATTAGTTATTTCTTAATCTGTGACGATGACATTAGTATATGCGGCTGATTAGACGCTTCATTGATTCATCTACGCTTGCGGATTTTTTGTAACCCTAAATAGTGATGTCTTGGACGGTAGTGATTGGCTTAGCTAGAAGTGCTAGATTGTCAGTCGCACAAAATCGCATCTCGATTAACACGAGTTGATTAAATTCGTGTGAGGTGTTCAGAAAGGTTTATTGCATAAGAAACCCGAGCAGTTGGAATTTATTCTGTATGTAATAATTAAGGTTTGAACTGGATCACTCACGAATAAATATATTAATTAATTGTGAGTTGTTAGCGAACTCAATTAATTAATGGGTTTAGTAAATCATAAACGCGGGAAATTATTAATGACAAGAGGGTTACATCCATAATTTGGATGGATTAAAATGAGTTCAATATTTATCCTATAGTGGAGTCGATAAATATTTATAATGAAATTACACTTTATTGCATTTTCATAGAGTAATTAATTTGAAGTGCAATTAACTTGAATTAATCAATTTAAGTCTAAGTTGGACCAAGTAATTAATTAAATTTAATTGGGTCCAAAAGTGACTTAAAAATTAATTTAATTAAGTTATGTATTTGATTAAGTAAAATTAATTTTGAGTTATTCAAAATTCAAATTTGAATAATAGATGGAATTGTAGAGAGATAAAAATTGGAATTTAAATTCTATTATTTGAGATCTTATCTATTCACCTTAGAAACTCTAACCTACCCCAAAATATCTATAAAAGGAGTACATCGTGGGTGCCGAAAATCTACTCCTCAATAGCTATAATTTTTTGCCATCATAGAGAGAGAAAGTCTCTATTTTCGAAAAATACAAGAGTATTCAACGCTCTAATTTTTTGTTCTTGTTCTCCTAAAATACTTGATAGATTATTCGCCCACACGATATTCAAGTAGTAGATTAAGAATAGTTTAGAAGTTTCCAAGGTAGGATCGAAGGAGATCAAGTGAAGATTCTTATGGTGTGGATTGTTGTTTGATAGTTAACGATTCCATTCGTTTCTCCTTAAGCGAAGGAATAGTGAAGCAGAAAGGTATAATTATTTAAATTTCGCAATTATATTCCCTTATTTGGTATTATGTGATTAAGAATTAATTATTTATATGATTAATTAAACATGTGTTATATTATGGCTTCCATAAACAACACCTTGAAGCATCAGCATGAAGACATTGAGATATCTTCGGATATCATGTCTAGCATGCATGAGAAGTTCAAGACACAGAACAAGATGGTCAAGAAATTGGTCATTAGTAAAGTGATGAACGTCTCAATGGCAGAAGGGACATCAATTCGGGACCACGTCCTAAAGATGATGAATTTTCTGAGCAACATCGAGGCTCTAGGCGGTCAAATTGACCAAGAGTCTCAGATAGATATCGTTTTACAGAGCTTACCAGCGAGCTTTTTGTCGTTCCATTTTGTCTATATAATGAATGGTGATAACTATTCTTTGACGAAATTACTATATGAGCTCGAAGGGGTAGAAGTACTCATGAAAACCAAGGCAGCTTTAACTTCTTCTTGAGACACTAGAAAGGGTAAGGGCAAGAAGAAGGGAGCACCGAAGAATGCTAAGAAGATGAAGGGGACAGGTGAAATTTCGAAGAGAAAGGAAGGATTTGGAAAGTGTTTCATACGCAGTGAGAAAGGACATTGGAAATCAGATTGTCCACTTCGCAAGAAGCCGGTGAGCGGTCAAGGTATGTCTACAGATTTAGTGGTTACATCATGTAATATGGCTAGTTCTGCCCATTCTTGGATAGTAGATACGGGAACCACTGACCATGTTTGTTGTGATTCGCAGGCCCACCTGCGATCTAGACCGCTTATAGACGGAGAGATTTCCATCTCGTTGGGCGACGCTACGAGAGTGGCGGTCATTGCAACGGGAGACGTAGAGTTCCAGTTTACTTCTGCCGTTCTAGTTTTACATGATGTTTTATTAGTAACTAGTATTAGAAAGAACCTTGTTTCGGTTTCTAAACTTAATTTGGATGGATATTTTGTTTCTTTGGATGACGCCGTTATTATCATGAAAAAATATACTTGTTTATCTGTTTTGATACTTTGCTTAACAATTTGTATACTATCTCTGCGAAACCCAAACAACATTTAACTTATCTACTAACTCCAAGAAGAAAAAAGCTTCTTGTCTTTCGTCGAATTATACATATATGTGGTACTTGAGGCTTAGACATATCAACCTTAGGAGGATTCAAAAGTTAGTGGAAAATGGGCCTTTGATAAACTCCAAGTTGAGCCATACCCTACATGTGAATCCTGCTTGGAAGGTAAAATGACCAAAAGACCATTAAAAAGGAAATAGAGCCCAAGATATGTTGGATATCAGTCACTCCAACGTTTGTTGTCCAATGTCGATTCAGGCCAGAGGTGGCATACAGTACTTCATCACTTTTATTGAGGACTACTTGAAATATGGATATGTCAATTAGATGCACCACAAGTCAGAATCGTTTTAGAAATTTAAGGAATTCAGGGCACTTGTGGAGAATCGTCATGGAAAGACTATCAAGTGTCTAAGTTCTGATCACGGAGGCGAATACCTCAGTGTTGAGTTTTTGAGTCATCTGTCGGATGCAGGGATTCAATCCCAGTTGACTGCACCGGGTACACCCCAACAAAATGGTGTAGCAGAAAGACGGAATAGAATGCTTATGGAAATGGTAAGATCTATGATGAGTTATACAGAGTTGCCCATTTCGTTTTAGGGATATGTCCTGAAAACGGCAGTTTACACATTGAACTTGATACTATCCAAGTCGGTCCCTAAGACACCGATTGAGTTGAGGATCGGGCGCCAGCACAGTTTAGGACATCTCAAGGTGTGGGGTTGTCCAACACACGTGCTAGAAAGGGACGCTGAAAAGTTGGCACATTGTACTGACTTATATTTGCTCGTAGGCTATCCTAGAGAGACGAAAAGGTGAGATTTTTTATAGTCTTAGAGATCGAAAGGTTGTGATCAACACTCAGGCTTGATTTCTAGAAGAAGACTATGTGAACAACCACAAGTCCAGAAACGAGGTAGTTCTCGGGGAATTTAGAACTACAATTTCTCCAAATTCACAAGAAACACAACGACCATCAGCACTAACCCAAACACCTGTTCCACCTACAGTGGAGCCTCGTCGTAGTGGGAGGGTTGTTCGTCAACCCGACCGATTCATTTGAGTGGGAGAGGCATATGACTCAGTCTCAGGCCTAGATGAATCGGACCCATGGAACTACAAGGAAGCAGTGCACGACAAGGATTATCACCTCTGGAAAGATGTGATAGAGTCTGAGCTGCAATCCATGGTAGACAAGAAAGTATACTAGATAATTCATCTGCCCCAATGCTGTGAGGCCATAGGGAGTAAATGGGTCTTCAAGTAGAAACGAGGACCCGACGAAAACGTCGTAGTCTTCAAGGCTAGGCTAGTAGCAAAGGGCTATACTCAAAAGGAAGGTATCGATTACGATGAGACCTTCTCACCAGTAGTCATGCTCAAGTCGATTCGTATACTCTTGTCACTTGTCGAGCACAAGGATTGGGAAGCATGGCAAATGGATGTCAAGACAGCTTTCCAAAATGGAAGTTTTGAAGAGAACATCCATATACAACAACCCGAGGGCTATGCAGTCCAAGGAAAGGTGTTGGTCCCGAAAGAGCAAGGTTTGGTGTATGGTGGGGAATACACCAAATACAAACTTTTCAGTTAACTTGACAAGTTAAT
>JAPKLX010003856.1:0-10569 GCA_026898415.1 Leonotis leonurus | reverse complement strand
TTTCGAAAGATCATTATCAAAACTAAATATCTTTAGGGTTCCCAACAGTTTCCCCCTTTTTGATGATGTCGAAACCACACTTTACAATAATGTCCTATCAACTCTTAAAAGGCGATCTGGTCTGATAGCCAGATTGATGTTTGTACGTTATTAAGTTTATAACGTTTAGGATATCTTATATGTGTTCTGGACAATAGAATGTTGTCATCAGAAATTCAAACAGATTTCATATATGAATAAAGAGATAAATAGAGTTTACAGATAGTCAAGACAGAACATAAGAAAAGCAGATCATAAAGATATGAGAGATATGACTATCTGCTTTTTCTTTTCTCTTCTTGTTGCCTCTTCATCTTTGCTCTGGTCTCGTCCGAGATAAGCTGCACGCTTTCATATACGCCTTCTCTTACCCTTATGTAATCGGGTTCTTCTGCATCCACCTTATATCCTCTGTTTTCTGCTAGCTGGTTAATGTAGGTAAGCAGGTAGGTTTTGTCCGGTAGTGAGGTGCCAGGAATTACTGGGCATTCTCTGAACTCCTTTTCTGGTGCAGAGATGGAGACTTAAGCTTTTGCGGCAGCTTCCCTTAGGGCCTCAACCAAGTCCTTGGCATCATTTCTATCTAAATATATGTCGAATGCCTCGTTGGGTGTGCCTTCACAGTACAGCGGTTATTTGATGAAGTATCTAAGCATGATGAAGCCATATTTCAAACCCTCCCATCCATCCTTCAGGTGATCTGGGATCAAACTAGTCTCTCCTTTTGATGTTTTAGAAGGAACGGATGACGACCAACTGAACCCAGATCATTTCTTTTCCTTCGGGGGTTGAGATTGGCTTGATCTGGTTGAAGATGTGGTCTTTTTTATTTGAGCAGATATAGGTGCAGATGGTGGGCTGGCTGTTTGTGCTGTGATCTGCTGCTCCGATTGAGCTTTCTCCTTTCCTTTTCCTGTTGTGGCAGCAGCAGATGGCTTCTTTCCTTTTGCTAAGCCTTCCCCCTTTTCGACATCATCAACCAACATATTGATGTATGCCCGTAGGGAAGTAACCTCCTCCTTCATTGATTTGATCTCTTTATCCGTCTCCACTTTTTGTGTAAGCAGAGATGTGATATTGAGATTAGCGTCGTCGATCTGCTTTTGAAATGAGGTTGTAATGTTGATCAGATCAGCTGTGTGGGTCTCGACATCTTTTTGGATGATCAGACTGTCGTTGAAATATGTTTCGATCATTGTTTTGGTAGGGTAGCGCAGTTCGCTTAACTTTCTCTCAACAAAGTTCTTCCCATCTTGTTCAAACTGTCTGAACATAGCCTTGGTGTGTGAGATGGCTTCATTTAGAACATCAGCTGTTATTCCATCTGTCTGTTTCTGCACTATGGCATGCACCATATCTTTCTCCTTTTCAGCAAATGCAGTGATAATCTTATACATTTCTTTCACTTTCAGCTCAGTGGTAAACAGACTTTGATCAATCTGTGCTTTCCTTTCTTCAGCAGCAGCTCGATCATCGTCTAGTTTCTTGCTAAGATCGTCAATCTTCAACCTGCATATCCTCCTTAAATCAGAATCAACTTGATCGACATGAGCCTTCAAGTGATCGTTGAATTCTGTGAGGATGCGAGTAGCCTCATCTTGCACTTGGGAGAGCGTCCCATACATGTATTGATCCACTTTTATGGAAATGAGATCTCTGATTTGTGTGTGGGACAGAGATTGATGTTGATCCATCAGTATATCTTCCAGAGTGAATGTTGGCACATATACACCTAGTGCAGCTGCAGCAGCAGGTGTGAAGATGTCGTTTGTAAGCTCGCCTTCAACATTCTGACCAACAAGCTCATCATCTGCTTGGCTGCGCACTGCATTGGGGATTTCAGAAGATGTGACTTGTTCCCCCTCAGTTGGTGCAGTGGTCTGCTTTTCACTTTCAGCCATTGGTTGATCTGTCTCAGTTGCTGGGATAGCTTCACCCTGTTGGTGAGTATCAGCTTGAGCTGCTTCAACTGCTTCTTCCATAACCTCTTCATCGACAATCTCTTCCTCAATGTTGTTATAAAAGTCCAGCATGTTGGCTTTCTCATAAACAGATCGCAGGTCGATCTTGAGCTCATTAGCTTCAAATTTTGCCATGCCAAGTATGTCTGGCTGGTAGGTCTCCCTTAACTCAGATACTGATGCAGCAGTGAAGATCTGGAGTAGGGTTGCTTCTTCAATCTTCAGTGCATGGATGGATCTGGTGCGGAGCAGGGCATCCAGAATGTAGAATTCTTTATCTTTTACTAGCAACAAAAACTTGAGCCTCTTGGCTATGTCATAAGTTTCTGGGGTAAGCTGGATCCCCGGGAAAGTTCTCAGCACAGAGTGATATGCCTCTGTCTCCAGCATTCTTACCACTGTCTCTGCTTTCTTCATTTCCTCATCCTCATCAGTTGAGGCTTCTTCTCCCTCAGCGTCCTCATCGATCTGCTCTAAGCGATCAGCAGATGATGGGCTGGTAGAATGTGCGGGAGAGAAATCCTTTGTTTGTTCTGGGTTCAAGGTTGAAATGGGGGCCACATCTTCTGGTGGTCCACCCATCAAAATTTCTTCTTCCTCGACCTCCTGGTGAGGGAGAACAGATTCTTGTGCTGGTTCTGGGCTTTGTTCTGCCTCAGCCAATTTTTGCAACTTTCTTCGTTTGGATTTTGGTGGCTGAGCTGCTGTTGATGTATCAGTATCAATGGAGCTGGATCTTCTTGTAGTTCTCTTGGTGGAGGTTCTCTCTATGGGCTTTTCTTTTGTGATCTTGGGCCGTGCTGTTTGACCAGGTGGAGGAATCCAGATAGGATTCGAATTGCCCATCTCCATTAGTGCATTAAGGACTACAGAGTCTTTCACCCGAGCAATCAGATTTGCTGAAATGCCCATTGACATTTCTATCTGATGCTGGTCCTTTGGGAAGTGCTGTCTGGTGTTGAATTCAACAGCAGTATCCCACTGGTGGTGAGGGAAGAAGGACTCCAGCATGACTGATTTTTGTTGAATGTCGTAAACTGCTTCTTTTCACTTCGATGCCGGGTGAACCACTTCTCACAAACAAGATCATCTTGGCCTCCTTTGCCAAGAGATCAAACAAAATCCTGCTCCAGGTCACTGGCAGGTTGAGAACCATTGCTGCTAGAATCCTGAACTTTTCAGGAGTGACCTGGTCATAAGAGCCGTTGTGGTTGAGAAAAATTCGCTGTACGAATTCAAATAAAATTCTGAATTCTGGCGCGAGAAGAGCACGTGTGAACATCCTGTTGGTGTACTGGATGGGGATGATCATCATGATCTCCACAGCCTCTTGCAGCTGTTCTGCAGTGATTTCCCCAAGGTCTGCACCTTCATCCTTCAATTTATAAACATCGTTGATGATATTGATGACGTTGTAAGGAGTGTTGCTGACAGTATTCCCCTTACTAACTCGAATGGTTGCCTCATCTCCACCCCTCTCTCCCTGCCATGAGAGGTAGAAAGCAGCAACATCCTTGGGTAGGAAGTGCACTGGATGTGAAGTGATAATATTGTAGAAACCTACAGGAAACACAGTAGAACATATGTGAGCACTATCCTTCCATCAGTGAAGTATAAGTGCCACAAAGCGGTTTATGCAGGCTAGCAATCAATATCACAGTAATCACAAGTAAGTATATGTGCAAATAAATAAAGGCAGTTTGTCAACAACAGGTTTAAAAGATAATATAGGACAAACAAAGAACAACAGCAAGAGAAAATATAAACGAGAAACCTTTGCATTGGCGAATAAGGTCAAATGCCTTGTCTAGTTTATGAAACCCGAAGGTGTCAAGAACCGCGAAAAGGTCTTGGTGTATGTAAGGTTTCAGAAAACTTGCTTGCTCGAGAAAAATAGAAGATTTGGGAGCCATTTTTGCAAAGAAAGGAGTGATTTTCGTGTGTAGAGAGAATTTTGGAAGAGGAAAATTTGCTAAGTGTTCGAGAATTATAAGTGTAAGTGATATATGAAACGACTTATCAATTTTATATAAGAGAATAGGGATAAGTAAGGAAATAAAGAATTAGTAAACTTCCCTTTTACAGCTTTTCCCGCCTTTCCATGTTCTAGGGTTACTGTTTTTCACCGCCTCGATGTTATCGTATGATGTACGTGCCTTTGATCGTGGGATTAAGAGATGGCGCGTGGTTGTTTAGCGCGGTTGGAAAGCTTCCTTTTTCTTGGTTTGGTGAATATCCTTTTGGTCACAGTTCCCTAACATAGTATCAATCATCACAAAAATAAAAGATTTGATATCAAGTGTCAGAAATTTGATATATGATATAATTAGTCGCTGTATATAGTTGACTTTTCCTTTTTAACCAAGTAATGGGATAATTGATATTATTTTAATATCCACGTGGCACTTAGTGATCTGGTCAAAATTGATCTCTTCCATAGTGAGAATTATCGATCTGGTTGACTCTTTTAACAATTCCCAGTTGGAATGTGATCAATCTGTATTGACATATCCTTAGTGATCTGGTGTCAATTCCCTGTTGGAATTTCATGTGATCTTAATTTTATCAATCTGGATCATGTCGATCTGGTTTGGATTCCCTGTTGGAATATTTAATTTGATCTAGTTTAGATCAATCTGGTTCTTGCTTCAAGATTTAATAATCCTAATTTACCACAAAGCATCTTAAATCTTTCTTCTGGTAATGCTTTGGTAAGAATGTCAGCTCTCTGAACTTCAGTGTGTATTTTCTCAATCTGTACATGTTTTCTTTCAACATGGTCTCTTATGAAGTGATGTCTCACATCCACATGTTTGCATCTGGTATGCAAAACAGGATTTTGTGTAATTGCTATAGCACTTGAGCTGTCACAGAAGATTGGTATCTCCTTGACATCAACCTCATAATCTTTAAGCTGTTGTCTTAGCCACAGTATTTGTGCACAACAACTTCCAGCCGCCATATATTCTGCCTCTGTGGTTGAGGTGACAACTGATGTCTGTTTCTTTGAGAACCACGAAATTAGTTTATTTCCTAGAAACTGACATGTACCAGATGTTGACTTTCTGTCTAGTTTACATCCAGCGTAATCTGAGTCAGTATATCCAGTGAGCTCAAAATTGTCTTCACATGGATACCATAATCCAACATGGGCTGTTCCCTTAAGATATCTTAGTATCTTCTTAGCTGCTTCCATGTGAGACTCTTTGGGATTTGCTTGATATCTTGCACATACACCTACTGCAAATGTGATGTCAGGTTGACTGGCAGTTAGGTATAGTAATGATCCTATAATCCCTCTGTATTGAGTAATATTTGCTGGTTTTCCTTCTGGATCTGGATCAATTTTCCCATTGGTCTGCATTGGGATTTTCACTGGGTTACTGTCTTTTAACCCAAATTTGGTCAGCAGATCGTTGATGTATTTTGTCTGATTAATAAAGATACCATCTGGTAGCTGCTTGACCTGCAAACCTAAAAAGAAGCTCATTTCTCCCATCATGGACATTTGGTACTTATTTTTCATAAGTTCTGCAAATTTGTCACACAGATAGGTACATTGAGATCCAAAAATAATATCATCGACATAGATCTAGACTAAGAGAATGTTTTCTTTGACTTTGATGATAAACAAAGTTTTGTCAACAGATCCTCTTCTGAATCCAGATTCTAGTAGGAAGGTTGATAAGGTCTCATACCAAGCTCTAGGGGCTTGTTTTAGACCATAAACTGCCTTAACCAGTCTGTATACTTTCTGATCGGGATCTGCCTCTTCAAATCCAGGTGGCTGTTCCACATATACTTCTTCTTCAATGATACAATTAAGAAAGGCACTCTTGACATCCATCTGGTATACCTTGAATCGTTTGTGAGCAGCATATGCTAGAAATAGCCATATAGCTTCTAATCTGGCTACTGGTGCGAATGTTTCATCAAAATCAATGCCTTCTTGTTGATTATAGTCTTTAGCTACCAATCTGGCTTTGTTTCTGACTACTTCACCATTCTCATCTCGTTTATTTTTGAATACCCATTTTACGCCTATCACACCTTGGTGTTTGGGTCTGTCCACGAGATACCAGACTTCATTCCTTTTGAACTCATTGAGTTCTTCTTGCATTGCTGTTATCCAATCTGCATCTTGAAGTGCTTCATAAGCATCGGATGGCTCCATGCGAGAGAGGTAACAGCTCAACAATGCACTTTCTCCATGCATTCTTCTTGTTTTCACACAGTCTGATGGGTTCCCAACGATCTGTTCTGGTGGATGATCTTGTATCCATCTTCTTCTCCTGGTCATCTCTTCATCAGATATCTCAGGATCAGGTTGATCTGTTGGTTCCTCAAATTCAGGGTGTGCTGTTGATATAGCTTGAAATGGATTTTCATCTGGACTTTCTTCTGGATGTTGATCAACATTTGTAATAATTGTTTCATTGTTTTCTGTTGATGATCTGTTTTCATCCAGATTGTATTGTGGTATTCCCACTTGCTGTATGATCTCTTCAGCAACAGGTGGAGTGATAGTTTCTTCATCCTCACTTTTTGAGTTCCAGATCAGAATATCTTCAAGTAGTAGTTCATTCATCCTTCTGATAGTCACCTGGTTTTCTGTCTGCTTTCCATCTGGTGACCTGTACTCAACAATTGACTCATCAAAGACAACATGAGGTGTTACCTCCACAATATGAGAGTTCTTATTGTAGACTCGATAAGCTTTACTGACATCAGAATATCCTAAGAATATTCGAGGGTCGGTTTTGCTATCAAAAGTCTTCAACTGTGATAACCCATTGTTGTGTATGTAACACAAACAACCAAAAGTTCTAAAATAAGAAATCTTAGGCTTTCTGTTGTTCCAAATCTCGTATGGTGTCTTTCCATGTCTGAGTGTGATGGATGATCTGTTTTGAGTATAACAGGCTGTGTAGATTGCTTCTGCCCAGAATTTCTTGGGTAGTTTTGTAGCATTTAGCATTGTACGTGTTGCTTCCTTGAGTGATCTGTTTCTCCTTTCAACAACTCCATTCTGTTGAGGAGTTCTAGCAGCAGATGTTTGATGAGTTATCCCCATCTCATTGCAGTATGCTTCTATCTTTTGATTTAGAAATTCTGTCCCTCGATCTGTTCTGATAGAGGTTATACTCATCTCTTTCTGTTTTGTGATCTTGTGTAGGAAGTCAGGGAGCTTGTCTAGGGTTTCTTTCTTCTTTAACAAAAAGATGACCCAAGTGAATCTTGAGTAATCATCTATGATCACTAGGGTGTACTTTCTCCAATTTATGCTTAGAGGTTTGACTGGTCCAAACAGATCAAGATATAACAGCTCTAATATCCTTGATGTTGAGTGAGCTGTTTTGCTTGTGAAGGATGATCTGGTTTGTTTTCCAGCTTGACAAGCATCACATATATGATCTTTATCATATACTTGATCTGGTAGTCCTTCCACTAACTTTTCTTTGGCAATCCTGTTGATTGATTTAAAGTTTAAGTGGTTTAATCTCTTATGCCATAGCCAGCTGGTTTCTGATACAGTCTTGGTGACTAAGCAGGTCTCGATCTAGTTTGTCCATTGGACAATGTATAGTCTATCCTGCAACTTACCGATAAGGAGTATCTCATCTCCTTCCTTATTCTTCACCAGACAGTTGTTAGTATCAAAAACAATCTGATTGCCATTAGCACAAAACTGACTTACAGAAAACAGGTTGTGACTAAGACCTTCAACGTATGATACATTAGTGATAGTAGTCTTGCCAATTTTGATGTTTCCATACCCTCTGGTATAACCTTTTGAGTTACATCCAAAGGTGACCTGGGGTCCTGGTTTTTCTACGTAATCTGATAGTAGGTTCTTGTCACATGTCATGTGTTTTGAACAACCACTATCTATTATCCAGATTGCTCCTCTTGCAACCTTACTTCTTCTTGCAGTTCTTTGATCCTGCAATTAATCAAACTTAGCTACCCATTCAATGTTTGGGTGCTTGATTATTAGCAAATATTCCTTTTCGAATTCAGGACATTCTAGGGTTTGGAACATAAATATAATAAGTAATAGTGTTCCCATTATTGTCGATTTTTGAGAGAGAATGAATTTCAGATGGATGATATCTCTCTATTCCATCATTCTTCACTCCCTTCTTAACTGGTGCTGTCCTGTTGACACTTTTGTTTGGTAGTGTCCTGTTGACATTTGCCTTTTGTAGGTGATCTGTTTCTATGTAGTGAGTTGGTTGTCCCTTTATTTGATGATGCTGCCTGTTCTTCGCATCCTTGATTATCATCTTTTGAGGATAACCTTTCTTGTTTTTCAAGTCTTTCACTTGATCTGGTATTTGCTTCCTTTCTGGTATGAAGTTTATGGTTCTAGAGGATTTTTCTGAGTGGCCTGGATATCCTAATCCAGATGTGCCCTTTTGTTGCATATTGATTAGCAACTTGGCACGCTCATCACTCTTGTAAATCATTTCTTTTCCTTTCTTGATCTTTTCCTCAGCAACATTGTTTCTTGTAACTAGATCTTTGATTTTTGAATTAAGTGAGTGGATCTCACTGTCTTTACTCTTGATCTGTTCTTCCAGATCGTTCATTTTAGCAACAAATTGTGTGTTTGCTGTGCTTAGAGTCTGCTCAACTTTCTTTAACCTGTCATTCTCTTCAACAACTTCTTTGAACAATCTCTTGATGCTTGAGTAACTTTTGAACATCTCATCTATTTCATCCCATGAATATTCTGCTTGATCTTCACTTTCCTGTTTAAGATCATTATTATTATTTGAGGAATTTGAGTAGCAAGAATTTACCTCAACATCATCTAGACCGTTGTCCAATCCCACATAGCATTCATTCCAGCTTTCTTCGTCGTCAGCAATGAAAGCTTCATCATTTTCTGATGTGCTATCTGAGAAATGACTCGAGCTGCTTGAGTTCTGTTCAGCTATCATGGCTTTGCGTTCATATTTAAGCTTTCGATCTCTTTTAGCTCTTAGTTCTTCTCTTTGACTTCTGGACAGATTAGGACAATCTATTTTGAAATGGCCTGTTCTGCCACATTCAAAGCAAGTGTAATCTGTAGAGCTGGAAGTCTGTGTTGTTTTGTCAGTCTGATTCCTAGATTCATTCTTATCTTCAGATCGATCATTGTCATGCTTCTTATTGAAGTTTCTCTTGTTATCTTTGTAGAAACGTCTGTATTTCTTCGATCTGGTCTCCATCTTGTCCATTCGTTTGGCAATCATTGCGAACTCTTTTAAGAGTTTGTCATAGCCTTTCTCTATATCTGGACTAGCGGGCTAAGAAGGATCATCTGGTTTGCACTTCGCTTTGAAGGCTACCTCTTTGTCCTTCTTTGAGCTGCTTTCTGCCTTTTTGGACAGATGATCTGGTCCTCGAATTCTTTGAATGTCACACTCATGCCCTTCGAGGTGATCAAACAAAGCTTCAATGGACAGTTCATTAAAATCTACTCGTAGAGGTTGCATTGCAGCATATATCTCCCAGCTTGGTGGAAGAGCTCTAAGAACTTTCATGTTCTTCTCCCTTTGAGTATATTTGTTCTTTTTGAACGCAGATATCCCTAGGAGAATTCCAGTGAATCTCATCTTCATCTGTTCTATTGTCTCGCCTGGTTTATTTTGAATTCATCATATTTGTTGCAGGCAAGAGACAGTTTGTTCTCGATCATTACTTCAGATCCTAGGGCTAGGTCTCTCAAGGCTTCCCACATCTCTTTGGCAGTATCCAAATCTTAGATTTTAGCCAGATGTATACCTTTGACCGTGCTGGAGATGATCCCTTTAGCAAAATCATCAAGATTTGCTTCTCTCCTTTCTTTAGAAGTGTATTTTCTGGGATCCTTTAGCACAGATTCTTTGACCACTCCTGTATCAGTGATACGAGTAGTTTCTTCTATAATTGCGAGTGGCCCTTCTTCGATTACTTTCCACATCAAGCAGTGATGTGCTTTAAGACACATCTTGATTCTAAAGCTCCATTCTCTATATCCTTGGATAGAGAATTCTTCACAAGCCCTGACAACAGATGACTCCATAACAGATAATATGCTAGTGAATGAAAAAGATTTTCTAAGATATATTCAAGTTGACCACGCAGGTTTTAACCCTGTGAAACAAAACAATGGTCGATTGAACCACTGCTCTGATACCACTTGTTGGTCCCGAAAGAGCAAGGTTTGGTGTATGGGGGGGGGGGGAATACACCAAATACAAACTTTTCAGTTTACTTGACAAGTTATATGAGAGTTCAAGCTATTCTGTGTAAGAAATTACTCGTAGATGACTTGACAGATCGATATGCAGATCGATAGCAGTCTTGGTCCAAACAGATTACTCTCTTAGTGAATACACTTAGCTAATAATAAGATTGATCTTATGATTTTCTCAGTGCTGAGTGAGTGCGGAATAATGGTGGATTAGTGATTGCTCTTGTATAGAAAACCTTAGTAATAATCCAGAATGTTAAGAAGATTGATTGAGATGCAGATAGATGATAGTGCAGAGAGTTAGAATAATAAACAACTGAAAGTTAAAGAATGCAGGAATGTAAA
>JAPKLX010000281.1:300535-321441 GCA_026898415.1 Leonotis leonurus | reverse complement strand
AATTTAAACAATAACGAAGTAGAAAGGAAATAAATCATAAAGCAGGAAGGAAAGTAGTAAAAGAACTCACTGATTGAAAGGAAAAATAATGCATTAAGAACTCCTGGTTTGAATCACGAATGAATCCACAACGAAACTGAAGAACGAACAAGAAATACAGATCTAGACTAAAGTGTTTTCTCTCGTGGTCTAAACCCTAGACTAGAAAATAAAAACGTGAAGGAAGAAGTTGTTATGGTGCATCGCGGAGGAGGTTTAAATAGAAGAAAGAAATCGCGCTAGGGTAGCGCTCGCTAAGGGGGTAGCGAGCGCTACCCCACTGTTCTGTCTCTCAAACATTCCATGGGGCCAGCGGTCGCTAGGGGCTAGCGACCGCTAGCTCCAAGTTCTGTGCCTTGGAATTACGCGGAGCCAGCGATCGCTGGGCTCCTGTTCTGCCCAACTTCGTGCCTTAAGCCAGCGGTCGCTAGGGGCTAGCGACCGCTAGGCTTGCGTTCTGCCCTTTTTCATCCTTTTCTTCATCTTTTCACCTCTTTATCGCCCTCGTTTCTCTTCTTGAATGATGTTCCACTTCGTGTGTCGATCTTTACCTAAAATGTAACATATAGAGCACAAAAGCATCAAATCGAACGACAACAAGCGATACGATAGACCAGATTACGAGAGAAACGAGACCTAAAATAGATAAAACATCTAGCTTTTGAGTAATTAAAAAAAACCGGATTTGCATATGTTGCTGAGTTTAATCGGATTGAAGTTGCACCTTCGAGGGAAACACGTAATAGTGATTGATGTATAGTCTTATTATCCCTTCCGTGAACTCGTGATGAATTTGATTGTCGTTTCATAATTAAACTTGCTTCTTATTTTGAAATCTCCGTATTTTGTTGAGCTTAGACTTGCTTGAGGACAAGCAAGGTGTTCTGTGTGGGGAGGTTGTTTTATCCATTTTTGATCCCGTTTCTCTCGCATTTTAGATTTATAATGTTGATTATTGTTGTTCGAATTGATGCTTTGGTCTTCTATATGTTGCATTGTAGGTTATGATCGACAAAAACGGAGTAGCAAGACTCGAAAAGAGAAACGAGACGAAAAGGCGTGAAAAAGGAGTGAAGACATTGCGTAGGGGTAGTGATCAATACCCCCTAGTGATCACTAGGTCTCTTAGGCAGAACAAGGGGGTAGCGGTCACTACCCCCTAGTGATCACTACCCCCATGGATTTTCCCACAACAGAGTGTGGGGGTAGCGAGCGCTACCCCCTAGCGCTCACTACCCCCTGCAATATGTTGGACGGACAGAGAGGGGGGCTAGGGACCGCTACCCCCTAGCGGTCGCTAGCTCCCCTACACGGTGAAGGCACAGAACGTTGGGATAGCGAGCGCTAGGGGCAGTTCTAAACAAGACAGAACATGGGGGTAGCGAACACTACCCCCTACCGGTCACTACCCAGGCGGGATTTTCTTCTCCTATTTAAATCTCCACGCGTGATTTTTTAGAAACGACTTCTACTTCACGTTTTTAATTCTAGTCTAGGGTTTAGACCACGAGGGAAAACACTTTTAGTCTAGATTTTTATTTCTTGCTCGTTCTTCAATTTAGTTGTGAATTCGTTCGTGATTCAAACCCAGAGTACTTTAATGCATTATTTTTCCTTTCAATCCATGAGTTCTTTTACTGCTTTCTTTATTGCTTTATGGTTTATTTTCTTTCTGCTATGTTATTGATTAATTTCCAATTCAATAATATAAATCTTCCAATCATGTTAATTAATCAATTCAAATCATGTTTCAATTCAGTTTCTTTAATTCATTGTTCTTAGATTTAGGATTTAATTACTTTATTAGTTTTCGCCTAGATAGATTAATTAGATTAAAAATCCAAAACCCCCTCTTTTTAATTGCTTTCTGTTATGCGATATAGATATAAGCCCTGCTTGGCCTTCCTTGAGAATACGACTTAGGGTTAACTTATTAATATACAACGAACTCGTACTCTTGCGAGTAATTTAATACAATAAATTGGAAGTATATCGGCTGGAAATATTCCTCGTGCCCGATATTGAGTCCCTTTATCGGACAGTGGGTTTAGTCTAAACAATGCCACGTACTGACAGTTTAAAATAAGTTGAAACAACTAGCGCAGACGGCACAACACCTGGCGCACGCGGCATAGGGCTAGAGGCGAGCGGCACCAGACCAGGCGCGGGCGGCACAACGCCTGGCACGCGGGACAGGGCGCTAGCGCGCAGCACAGGAGCCAGGACCACTCGCGCCAGGCACCAACCGCTAGTGCAGGAAATTGACAAAAAATCTATCACTCCAGCAAAACTCGAAGAGATGCCGACATCTAGCAAAGTGGAACTCAAGAAGCTCTCCACGCATCTTAAGTACATGTTCTTGGAAGAGGGAGAGAACAAACCGGTGATCGTATTAGCCAAGTTGACAAAAGACCAAGAACGCTTGCTCTTTCCAGTTCTCAAAAAGCACAAACTCGCTTTTGTATGGGGCATAACAGACATTCGCGACATTAGTCCCACTACATGCATGTGTCGCATCAATCTTGAGGAGGGCGCCGCCCCAAAACGAGATGGCCAACGACGACTTAATCCAGTCCTCAAGGAAGTCGTGCAAAAAGAAATCTTTAAATTATTGGCGGAAGGTATCATCTATGCCATTGCGGATAGCAAGTGGGTGAGCTCGGTACATGTGGTACCCAAGAAGGGAGGAATCACGGTGGTCCTAAATGATAAGCAAGAGCTTCTTCCTTCTCGACCTGTCACGGGGTGGCAGATGTGCATTGACTATCGCAAATTGAATGCCGCCGCTAAAAGGGACCATGTTTCTCTTCCTTTTATTGATCAAATGCTAGATAAATTATCCGGACATGATTTTTATTGTTTTCTTGATGGCCTTTCAGGATATTATCAAATTGCCATCGCATCGGAGGATCAAGCCATGACGGCATTTACGAGCCCTTTCGGCACGTATGCGTATATGAAGATGTCATTTGGATTATGCAATACACCCGATACTTTTCAAAGGTGATGATGTCCATATTTTCATAGATGATGAGGGACTTTGTTGAGATTTTCATGGGCGATTTTTTGGTATTTGGCTCATCTTTTAATGATTTTTTAATTAAAATTGAGAAAGTACTTGAAAGATGTGTTGAAAGTGGTTTAACATTGAGTTGGGAAAAGAGTCACTTTATGGTTAAAAGTGGCATTGTTCTAGGTCATATTGTTTATAGTGAAGGCATTGCTGTTGATAAGGCGAAAATCGAGCTGATTGAAAAATTACCCCCACCAAGAGATGTCAAAGGTGTTAGAAGTTTCTTAGGTCATGTAGGTTTTTACCGACGTTTCATTAAAGATTTTTCTAAAATTTTCCAACCACTTTGTCATTTACTAGCTCAAGATGTTCCTTTTGATTTTGATGACTCGTGTTTGCATGCTTTTAACCTATGAAAAGAGAAGTTGATTTCTGCCCCTATCGTTATTGGCCCTAATTATTCTATTCCTTTCGAGATCATGTGTGACGCATCTAATTTTGCAGTTGGAGCTGTTTTAGGTCAATGAGTGGATAATATGCTTCGTGTGATTTACTACGCCAGTTTGACACTAAACTCGGCGCAAGTATATTACACCACCACGGAGAAGGAGATGTTCGCCGTAATATTTGCCTTAGATAAATTTCGATCTTATATCTTAGGGATCTAAGGTAATTGTTCATAGAGACCATGCGGCCTTGCGATACTTATTGACCAAATCACAAGCCAAACCGCGATTAAGTAGATGGATTACTTTTGCAAGAATTTGATATAGAAATAAAGGATAGGAAAGGAAGTGAAAATTTTGTAGGCGATCATGTTTCTAGACTTGAGCATTCGCATGTCGATACAACTTGTGTTTCTGACAATTTTCCTTATGAGAATGTTTCTTAAATTATGATTACTCCTTGGTATGCCGACATTGTGAATTATCTATCATGTAATCTACTTAGACCTGGCCTAACCTCCCAAGAGGAGAAACGATTTCGTTATGTTTGTAGGCAATACTTTTGGGAGGAGCCCTACCTTTTCAAGTTAGGCAAGGATAGTATAATCCGACGTTGCATTCCAGATTCCGAACAAGAGCAAGTGATACGTTTCTGCCACGAATCCCCATGTGGAGGGCATTTCGGAGGACAAAAGACGACTCATATAGTCTTACAAAGTGCATTCTTTTGGCCGACTCTCTTCAAGGATGCTCAAGCATTCTATTTGGCATGCGATAGATGCCAACGAGTTGGAGCCATAGGCCACCGCACGAGATGCCTCTTCAAAATATATTGGTAGTCGAAATCTTCGACATGTGGAGTATTGACTTTATGGGTCTCTTTCATAAATCTTTTGGACATGAGTATATTCTATTAGCAGTCGATTATGTCTCCAAGTGGGTTGAAGCTATCCCCACTAGGACTTGTGATGCTAATGTTGTTCTCAAGTTTGTGCAGGAAAACATCTTATGTAGATTTGGATTCCCTCGAGCTATCATTAGCGATGGAGGAAAACACTTTTGCAACAAGTTGTTTGACAAATTGATGAAGAAGAATGGGATCACACACAAAGTCGCCACCCCATATCACCCACAAACCTTGGGGCAAGCCGAAACGAGAAATAGGCAAGTGAATGTCATATTGGAGAAAACCGTGAAACCATCCCAGAAAGATTGGGCAATCAAGTTAAATGATGCCTTATGGGCATATAGGACGGCTTTCAAAAGAATTCTTGGGATGAGTCTGTACCGTCTTGTGTATGGGAGGTGTGCCAATTGCCAGTCGAAGTAGAATACAAAGCTTATTGGGCAATGAAGACGGCGGCGTACGACCTCGACAACGCAGCTGAGAGGCGATCACTACAAATTTCCGAGCTTGATAAGCTTAGGAATGTGGCGTATGAGAGTGCATGGATTTACAAGGACAAATTTAAGCGGATTCATGACCGCCGAATTTTGTACAAGGAGTTAAAACTGGGAATGAAGATTCTACTTTTCAATTCTAGACTTCGATTATTTACAGGCAAACTCAAATCAAGGTGGATCGGCCCATTCGTGATCAAGGATGTACTACCATCCGGGGCCGTAGAGCTATATAGTAACGAAGGGGAGGAATGTTTTCGAGTGAATGGACATCAGGCAAAACCGTACATTAAAGGCGACTCCATGCTCGAAGTTGTGGAATCAACGCCCATATCTGATCCCCCGTTACATTAGTTCCGTTCCGTCGAGCTAACGACATAAAATAAAGCACTTCGTGGGAGTCACTCATTTTTCCCGTTTTTCCTATTTTTTTCTTTTATTTTTTTCTTCCTTTTATTAGTTCTTTGTAGTTATTTTTCTTTGTTCGTAGGTATTACCGAGTTATGAGGAAACCGAGGCGAGACATGTAACGAAACGAAAAATCACACCTCGGAAAAGCCCGGACGAGAGGCCAAGTTAGCGGGCGCGGCACACTCAGTGCCCGCAGAGGAGAAAAAGTGAGATTTTATGAAAGTAAGGTCAGCGGCCGCTGACCCCGCGCCAGTGGGTGTGCCACGCCGAGTCAGCGATCGTTGACACCTCAGCGGCTGCTGACCTTCCTTACGTAAAATATTTCCAACCTTCAAACCAACTTTACGAAACATCACTCAGCGACTGCTGAGTTAGCCGAATCCCACCTATATTTCCCTTCCCTCTCCTTATTTCTCCCACTTTTTCCCCTTCTTTTCCCCAAACTCCCCAAACCCTAACCCTCCCCCAATTTTAATTCTTCAATTCCTCCTTCCATACTCCATATTTCAATCTAATTCTTTGGATTCACCATTATTTTTCCTTCCTCTATCGTTCCATCCGATCAAATTTCTATTCCACCCACAAATTCACCCAAAACCCCAAACCCTTCCTCCATCTCTATTTTTGCCCCCCAAGTGTTTGATAAAATTCCAATGGGGGGAAAGAGGTCCAAGACTAGTGAGGTGGGGCAATCTAGCCGACACAGAGAGGATAACGAGGAATTTCACCCCGTTCGTGACCACATTCCGACATCAGGTGCACCATTTCCGATTTACAATAATCAAGAGGGTACACTTTACACACGTTTTACTACTCTTGATCTTACACTTCCTCGTGCTTTAGATTGTGATCTTTTAACTAGCTTAGGCATTGCTTCTAAGATGTCTTGTTACTTAAAGAATCTTGGTATGGAAAAATATGCTAGACTAGAAATTGATTGCTATAGGGAACTAGGACTTGTGTTTCTTACTACATTTGATGTTGCTTCCGATTTCAAGTCTTTTAAATTCTGTTATCGAGGTATTTTTCATACTGTTACCACTGCTATGATGAAATCCATCTTTGGATTTCCCACTTCGGGGCTCCATCGAGTGCCCTCGGAATTTAACCCAAATTTAGCGTGGTTTGAGTTGACAGGTTTCCACAACTGGGCATCGAGAGGCATGTCCAGTGGTTTCCTACAGGATCCTGAGATAGGTGTCCTACATAAGTTCATTGCCTACTCTATCTCGGGCAATGAACAAGCCAACATGGTGAACACGGTAGAGTGTTTCTTACTCCATTGTGCCATTAAGAACACGAAGATTTGTCCATCATCCTTCGTCTTTGAGGCCATTCAATCCATCCAACGCCAGAAGCGGGCCCATGCTTCACTTCTCCATCTTGCTACTCCCTTGGCCATGCACCTCGAGCTTATCGGTGCCAATGGCCCTCCACACAATGAGCCACTCATCACCAAGTACATCAACATCAATGAGTTGAGAGGCACACCATTCGCCTTCTCTCGTTCCGACTTGGTGCCTCAAGAGAGGCGGAATTGTGTGCAGCGTTATCTAAACGCCCAAGTAGCAGCCCAAACATCTCATGAATCCGAAGAGGTGGCGAGGAGGCTCAGTCCGAGCAAGAGGAGGACGAGCAAGCTGAAGAGGAGGCTGACGCCGTTTGGCTAGGCTATGACCCAGTGGACACCGCCGGCGAAGCCGAGTGGGGTACCCAATCACAATGGGGCTGACAATCACAGTGGGTGCCCAATCTCAATGGGGCACCCAACCTCAATGGAACTCCCAATGAGAGCAGTTCACGTTCGAAGTCACCACGGGCATACACGAGATGCGATCTGACATCCGCGACCTTCACACTCGCCTCGACACCCATCAACACCGATGGGAAGCTCAACAAAGGGCGATGGAGGAACAGAACCACCTACTCCATGAGATGCAACAACAATGGTCCTCTTGGACCCTTGGCGGCGCATCCACCCATCCTCCTCCCGAACAATAGTGAGCCTTTGTCTCACTGTTGAGGTATCTTTATTGCTTTATTTTTTCTTTTCGTGTGAGTGTGTAATTGACTAACCTTTGTTTTTCCCTTTGCTTTTTAGTGTTCGTTTCTAGGTTTTATCCCCATTTTGTTGCTCCGAATGCCGCATTTCAGGGACGCTTTCTCTATCCCTACTCTTTAGATCTTTACTTTCCGCAATGAGGGCATTGCTCTATCTTTGTAGGGGGAGAGGTGTCTTTTTCATGCATGCATTCGTCATTTTGTTTTAGTTTCTTTTACTATGCAAAATTTTGATTGTGCTAGAGCTACTTGGTCTTGATACATCGTGGGTAAATCGAGGCATGACATATGTTTAAGATGAGATGTGATTTGAAAACCTTGATTGATTTACATTGATTTATGTTGTGAAACGTAGATGAACTAGGAATGTGTAGAACATTATGAACGGATTATGGATCTTAGTAGAAGGATTAAAATAGTGATGCATGATGATAAATTGATTGATTCAATTGGCTAGTTGTTTATGACCACTTGTTGCGTATCCGTATTGAAAATTGAACTTTCTCAAGAGGTCTATGTTCCTATGGGAACCATGAGCACGGAAAACCGCGTGAGGATACATTAGGGAATCCCTAAACACCTCGCGATAATGACCATATAACTTGATATTGTTCTAAGTAATTTTTTTAAGTTCTTGAAAAAAATAGGAATACATAAGGATTCTACCCCGCTCTCTTAATCACAAATTCAAATTTATAAAAGAGATGGGTATGGGAAACCACACCGGGAAAACCCGAATATTTGGAGTACTCACCCGGTGAATATTGTCCTTAATATTCCTCATGTTAAAAATAAAAGAAAGAAAAGAGAAAGATACGCTATTAAGATGGATAAAAACTCTTGCCGGTTATGTGATCTCAATAACATCTTGTGCATCATTATTTTATGTTGTTCGAATTGATCATTATCTAGTCTAAATGGTCTACTTTCTTCTATGATCTCTACATGACGTGACGTGATGATATGAAGATTGATTTTGGAATGAATTGAAGTCTTATCAAGAACGCATGTCGTGAATAGATTTTGCCCTAGCGATAGTTTAGACTAAGTAATGCTTGAGGACAAGCAAAGTTTTGTGTGTGGAGGGGTTGTTTAGCCTCATTTTGTTCGTCTAAACTTTGGCTTTCCTTATCTTTATTCGTGTTATTTTCCCTCGATTGCATATGTTTTGGCTCGTTTTATGTTTCATTTTATGTTTTAGGATCACGAGCCTAGATGAGTGTTGAAATTGGAAAAGAAACGAGAAAAGATCAATAAATGGCGAAAGTACGAAGTCTAGTGCCGAGAGCACTAGTCAGCTGTCGCTTAGCACTAAGCGGTCGTTGACTAAGCTCCAGCGTGCCACGGCCGAGTCAGGCGCTGTGCCAGCGACCGCTGACCCTAGCGTAAGACCCGGGCCTGACACAACGGTCCTCGCATGGGACACGGAACCAACCAGGTCAGTGGTCGCTGACCTCTACGCGGCCGCTAACCTCATCTCTCGGCTATAATACTCGGCGAGTTTCTCATTCGAAGGACATCACTTTTGGCTCGTATTTTAAGACTCTTTCCGACGCCACTTTTCAGCATTATTTTTATAAGTTTTTTCCTTCATAGTTTAGCACGTCTCGACCTAGATTCGAGGGTCGAGACTTTGATTTCTAGTTAGTTCTCTTTAGTTTTAGATTTCATACACAAAGGTTAGGGGATTGCAACATTCCATTCGTATTTCGTTTCCAGAATTCCTTTTGTGATTAGACGTCTCCACGTAATTATTCTGGATCTCGTTTATTGATTTCATTCATTTAATTATTTATGCTTTCGGTTTCTTATTTCGTTGATGAGTTCTAATTTTATTTCTGCATTCTTGTTGATTTTGAATTCCAAGTTAATTGCTTTCTTTTGAATTGGCATCTCGATTTATTAGATAGATATTTTATTTACTCGTTGCTTTTTATTAGATTAGGTTTAATTTAAGTTTCTTAATTATATTCCTCGCCTAGTTATAGAATCTCCAACATATCCTTTTTATTGCTTTCTTGAACAAATAATTGAATTGCCTTGTTAATTCTTCCTTGAGAATACGACTTGGGTTGACTTATCATTGCTAGATGACCTCGTCTTAAATTGCGAGCGACTCGAAACAATTTTAGTCGAAACACACACCACACACGCACAAAATTTATTACCATCAAATAATGTAAATAAATGTAAATTATTATTATAGTTAATTAAAAATGATACAAATTAATAGATTAATAAAAGATATAATAATTATTTATAAAATATATAAATTAATAAAATAATAAATATAATATTATAAATATAATTAAAGAAAATTAATTATTTGATAATATGAAGAAAATATATATATATATATATATATATTATTCACTTATAGTGTGATAATTCAAAATAAATTAAAGAAATGATTGAAAATACAATATAGTAAATAAAATAAATAATATACATATTTCCATTACATACATATAATTTCTTATAATAATAAATAGAATTTGATAAATAGAATTAAGGAAAATTAATTATTTATAATATAAAGAAAAAAAAAGAAATGAAAAGACAATAAGGTAAATAGAATAAAAGAAGAGGAGCAAATTGAAAATTGGCAAAATGGTTTTGCTTATATATATATATATAAATTGATACTAACTCTGAAGGAATCCGTATGAGGGGATCGCAATACGCACGATTCACAAGTCTAATAATTTAAATAAAATGAATAATTCTAAACACAAATACCACATAAGAAGAAATTAAAATGCTGTATTAAATTAATACCTCTTCATTTGCAAATCCTCCGCTTATGGAGAGATGATTTGAATCGTTGACTACGACTGCAATCCACTCCAATAAGTCGTACCCCACCTTCGAAACTTATAACCAATGATCCTCACATATATTCCGACAATCGTGTAGGCAATAATCAGTCGGAGTTTGTCAAAAATTGAAGAATCAAATTTCCAATGTGAAAATACCTTGAATTTGAAAAACACATACTGAGTGTGTAGTGTATGTAGACGAAAACATAGAGTAGTGTAAGTTTTAGGTGTGGCCGATTTTCACACTTGGATGAGTTAATTTTCGGCCACCTCTTCCCTTTTATTTATAGGTGTAACTTAGGGTTAGGTTAGGGCATAAAAGCGAATGTGCATGTACCTTCCAATATAAGACCAAATTCAACCTTATCTCTAATATTTCCTTATCAAATTAATTGACCAAGTCAAATCCTAACTTAAATTAATTAATTAGTAACTATGTCAATTTGATCCAATTAATTTAAATTAATTGACCCGGTCAAACCTAACTTTAATTAATTAATTTACCAAATTAATAATAACTTCAATTAATTATTCTATGAAATATAATAAAATACAGATCTTATATTAATATTTAGTCAACTCCACTATAGGATAAATATTGAACTATCTGCCACCCACTCAAATGACAGATGTAATCCTTCTTTTATCATTAAATACATCCTGCATTTAAGATTCTTAAATCAAATAATTAATTGAGTTCGCTGACAACTGAAAATTAATTAATATGTTTATTCGTGAGTGATTCGGTTCAGAACTTAATTATTATATATGGATTTAATTCCAACCAGCTTGGTTTCTTATATAATAAACCTTTCTGTACGCCTCATGAGAATTTAATCAACTCAGGGTTTACCGAGAAGCGATTCCATGCGACAAAAATCGAGCACTTCTCGTTAAACGAATTATCACTACCCAAAACATTACTGCATATGGTTACGAAAAACCCGAAAGTGCAAATCAATCAAAACAGTGCATAATCAGTCCCACATATTAATGTCATTGTCACAGATTAAGAAATAAATAATTTTTGAGACCTCGTTCTTAGCAACAACATGAAGAACTTATCTCACTGTGAAACCACACAATATATATATATATATATATACATATAATATATATTTATATATATATATATATATATTTTTATACATATCAATATCATTCTGTCAGCTAAGGTCAGCTCTCACATTTAATGATACCGTTCAAGTCTGTCTAGGCTGTGAACTTTATTCTACAAAGGAGCCGACTGTGTTACCTTTTGTGATTATGGATCCACCACACAATCTACAATTGTAGAAAATAGACTTGTTTGCAATTAAAAATCATAGAAAATAAATCACAAACCAATGATAGAAATATTTATTCTCATTAAATGAAATTAAAAACAAGTATGTTAGAACGTCTAAGCATTAAGCATGTTTTGAAGTATAAAACCCTAACAAACTTCTCTAGTGACAGAATATTTTCCGTAACTAAATTTAGTGACAGATTAGTGACATAATATTCCGTGACAAATTGCTCTTGGTGGATAAGTATTTTAACTATTTTGTGACATAATTTTAACATAATTGTTTCATAATACTATTTCATCACTATAAGTCTATAATAATACAATTGTGTAATTATTATGTCACTAAATAAATCATATTCTTGCACTTTTAATTATTATTTCCACCAAAATTCCATTATTATTATTATTATTATTATTATTATTATATACATATATTCTTTTATTTTATTTACATATGTTTAGAACTTATGTTCCACAATTCAAATTTCAACTCAATATGATCAATCATCAACCAACACAAATTTAATATATAGAATAATGTCAAAATTCGAGTTTACACTATAAAATTTCTAACACAAATAGTAATAAAAGGTAAAAAGATTAAGTGAATTTATAATTCAATATCAAAGGAACATCTATATATAAAGCTCAAGAAAGAGGTAGTGGGCCTAAACCACCAACTCTCATAATTTTTCACTAGTTTTACCAAGTGGACATACTTTGTTTTCAATTGCTCCAACAATTTTGTGTAACTGGTCCCCATTTTGAGATAAAGTGTTGTCAACTCCGAAATCCCGTGCTAATTACTTTCATCAAACATCCTCTTTTTATGAACCGATCCTTACAAAGTAAATTATTCAACTCACATAGCCTGTTTTTAATCTCTGCAAACTACACATGTCAGAGAGAACTAACTTGCTTGACATCTTTTCCACCCAAACTAAGTGCTTCTTCCACAATGAAATGATGACCCTCAAACACTTGAACTACATAATTTGATTAAGACAATTAAATGTCTCTTTTCTTATAAAACTAAAACTTCAACACAAGAGTAGGTAATACAAAAAACCAATTGCTTAAGATTTAATGGTAAATTCTTGAATAAGTAGCAATCATATCTGGATGCAATACCTTTATAATCTCTAAACGTAAATTGTTTTTTCCAACATGATTATAAGATACTGCAATAGATGACATCTAATGAAACAATTTAAAATAAATAAATGAAGCAAACATAATATGAAACTAACAAAGATAAAAAAAATGATACACACATGACACAAATAACTTGGTGTCAGCGAAGTTAATCTCGATCGAATCTTGATGAGTATATTGGGATCATGAGATACACACATGATACACACATGAAACAATTTAAAACACATCACTATTGGGATCATGAGTATATATCAACAACATGCAAAGCATATCAAAAGGACATATTGTTTAACCTAAAATGTACACTCTAGGTTCTCGCAAATATACGAGGTCTATTGTACGTGACAAGTTAATCTCGATCGAATCTTGATGGAAATCTTAGTAGGACGATTCTAATCCTATGTGCTATTAAAATAAGAAAATAAATCTATACACTATAAACCAAGATAAAGCTGGAGAAACAAAAAATAAAATAAATAAACAAAAAAATAATAAAATAGTGAGATTCCGGATTTAAGGACCTAGAGTTAATAAAATATATAATCAATTATATCATGCTCCTATATTCATGCTATTGTTCATTCGTTAAGGGTTTCCTAATAGTAAGTCTAGTTACTAAATTATGTATTCGTAAATAGACGTCAATCATGACTCTCGTATTGGATCACCCTAGAAAGAATTATTCAATTAAAAAAAATGATTCGCAGTGAATTAATCATTTCCTAGAGTTGCTTTATTACTAACTTTCATATTCGATAATTAAGCTGCAATTCTAACTTTCTTATTCGAATTACACAACAGGAAAATCATAAATAAACAGCGAATGCAATTCCTGCGTTTACGAAATGGAATTATTGTTTGATTAAATCCTAGGTCGAATTATAGAATTATTTCTCAATCTCATCTAGAATAAAAGGGAATTAAATGGTGATCAAGCATTCAATTCAATTAAGCACAAGTTTAATCAATAGATAATTAAATAGATTCAAAATCCTAGGTAGAGAAAGTAAAATCAATCCATAGAACAATTAAAAATAAGAATTAAAACATACTTGATAAGATTAAATCTTGGATTGAGCGTCAAAATCGCCCTCAATCCTTCGTCCCGAGGCGAAATTACAAAGAAAATAAAGTACTCAAGTGTTCTAGGGTTCTTAGATGAGAAAAAGGGAAAAAGAATGTTGTGAAATACATCAAAAAAGAGGTTTAAATAACACAATTTGCGATCTAAAATCGCGTCCATCAGTCGCGAAGGGTCCAGCGGCCGTTGGGCACGAGTTTCTGTCCCAGGCAAAAGGCCCGCCCAGCGGGCACTGGTGATGGAACCCATATGAGGAGTTCACGAAAATGCAGGATCCATAGGTTTAATAAATCACACAAATAATTAATTCTTAATACACATAGGAGAATATAATGCGGAATTATGTAAATTATACCTTCTGCTACGCTAGTCCTCCGCTTGTGGAGAAGCGATTTGAATCGCTAGCTATCGAACCGCAATCCACGCCGTTCGAATTTCCTTCTTGAATCTCCAACGAATCCAACCCTATGAACTTCTATCTTATTCCCGGTCTACTTACTAGAATATCATATGGGCGAATTTATCTAGTAATTTGAAGAAAAAGAAGATCGAAAATTTGAGCGTTGAATTCTCTTAATTTTTGAAAATCGAGAGATAAATCTCTCAATATGGGGCGCCGATTTTGATCTCCAGGAGAGAAAGTGGCTTCTTCTTATTCTCTATTTATAGACATAGTGGGCTAGGATAGGGTTTAGAAGGAGAATGAATTAGATCCCAAATAATAGAACCATAATCCACTCGTTATCGGTTGAAGTTACAACTATAATTCAAATTCAAATTTGAATTACATTCAAAATTAATATGGGCTTGAAAAAAATCCATAATTATATTAAATTAATTTTCAAGTCTCCTTTTCGGCCAAATTGAATTTAAGTAATTGACTGGCCCACCTTTAGACTTAAATTAATTAATTAAAATTAAATTGTCCTCCAATTAATTATTCCATGTAAATGCAATAAAGAGCAGTTCTATTATAAATATTTATCGACTCCACTATAGGATAAATATTGAACTCATCTTGATTCATTCGAATTACGGACGTAACCCTTTTGTCATTAATTATTTCCCGCGTTTAAGATTTTCTAAATCCATTAATTAATTGAGTTTGTTGACAGCTCATAATTAATTAATATATTTATTCATGAGTGATCCGGTTCAGACCTTTAATATTACATATGGAATAAATTTCCAACCGGCCGGGTTTCTTATTAATAAACCTTTCTGAACGTCTCACACGGATTTATCAACTTGTATCACCGAGACGCGATTCTGTACGACTGACAGTCGAGCACTTCTAGCTAAACCAATCACTACTACCCAAGACATCACTATTTAGAGTTACGAAAAGCTCACAAGCGTAGATGAATCAAAGTAGCGTATAATCAATCGCCTATACTAATGTCATTGTCACAGATTAAGAAATGAACTAATTTCCGAGACCTCGTTCTAAGTATTAGCACGTTATAACTTATCTCATTGTGAAACCTCTCAATATGTATATGCAAAGCAGGTGTAACCGTTTATACATACTGACATCATTCTTCGGGCTAAGGCTAGCTCTCGCATTGAAATGATATCGCAGCCTTTACTAACTAGACTGTCCAAGTCTGTCTAGACTGTGACTTTATATTACAAAGGAGCCGACTGTGTGACCTTCCGTATCGCATGACATCACAAATATCCCACTCATACCTAAAGTAGGTCTATTACACGTCTCACCCCAAATCGCTCTAAGTGTCTCTCCAACATTTTACTGTTCAGACTCTTTAAAGGATTAGTCAGGTCGTAATCCAACGCTACCTTGGACACTATTACTTCGCCCCTTCTTACTATATCTGAAATGATATGGTACTTCCTCACAATGTGTTTGCTTGCCTTGTGGATCCATGGTTCCTTTGAGTTTGCCGTTGCACCTCAGTTATCACATTGAACCGTGATACTCGAAGGCATACTTAGAATCACATCTAGATCCATCAAGAAGCCCCTAAGCCAAACCGCTTCCTTTGAGACCTCTGTCACGACCACATATTCGGTTTCCATGGTGGAGTCTGTGATGCATTTCTGTTTCACACTCCTCCATGTCATGACTCCGCCTCTCAAAGTAAACACATAATTGGAGGTCAATTTCCTCGAATCTCGGTTCGTCTGAAAATCAGAATCTGTTTAACCCAAAGGATAAAAGTTGTCTGACTAGTAAACCAAACAACACTCCCTAGTCCGTTTAAGGTACTTGAGTATGTTCTTTACTGCCATCCATTAATCCTTTCTTGGGTTAGACTGATATATTGCTCTATGCATACGACAAAGTAGATATCCGGCCTAGTGCACATCATAGCATACATGAGACTGCCTACTACAGAAGCATAAGGTATCTGTCTCATCTCCTCTTTCTCTACATGTGTCTTATAACACATGTCCTGAGAAAGTACGATTCCATGTCTAAAAAGTAAGAAACTCTTCTTGGAATCCTGCATGTTAAAGCGTCTAAGTATAGTCTTGATATTGGACTCTTGAGATAGGCACAACATTCTCTTTCTTCGGTCACGAATGACCCTGATCCCTAGAATGTATCATGCTTCTCCCATATCCATCATATCGAATTGATTGGACATGTATGCTCTAACGTCCGACAACATCTTTTAGACACTTTCGATCAAGAGAATGTCATCTACGTATAGCATCAAGAAAACAACCGTCTTGCCCTCACACTTCTTGTACACATATCTTTCGTCCAGAAACTGATTAAATCCTTAAGACTTGATAACCTGATCGAAATAAAGGTTTCATGACCGCGAGGATTACTTAAGCTCATAGATGGACTTCTTAAGCTTCCACGCCATGTGTTCCTTTCCTTGAACTGTATAGCCCTCGGGTAGTTGCATATGGATATTTTTCTTCAAGACTTTCGTTTAGGAAAGCTTTCTTAACATCCATTTGCCATACTTCCCAATCCATATATGTTGTAACTGACAAGAGTATACGAATAGACTTGAACATGGCTACTGGTGAGAAGGTCTCATCGTAATCGATACCTTCCTTTTGAGTATAGCCCTTAGATACTAGTCTAGCCTTGAAGACAACGACTTTATCGTCGCTTCGTCATCTCCGCTTGAAGATCCATTTACTCCCACTAGCCTTGCAGCCTTCGGAAAAATCAACTAGCTCGTATACTTCCTTGTCTACCATGGATTAAAGTTCACACTCCATCACCTCTTGCCAGATGTGACAGTCCTTGTCTTAAACTGCTTCGTCAAAATTCCATGGGTCCGATTCATCTAGGCTTGAGACTGAGTCAGATGCCTCTCCCATTCCAATGAATCGGTCGGGTTGGTGAACAATCCTCCCACTACGATGAGGCTCCACTAAAGGTGGTACAAGTGTTTGGGTTGGTGTTGGTGGTGGTTGTGTTTCTTTTAAATTTGGACAAGCTATAGTTCTCATTTCCTCGAGAACTATCTTACTTATGGGCTTGTGGTTGTTCACAAAGTCTTTTTCTAGAAATCGAGCATGGTTGGTGATCACGACCTTTCCATCTCTGAGACTATAAAACTTTCTCTCTTTCATCTCTCTAGGATAACTTATGAGCAGACACAAGTCAATACGGGGTGCCAACTTGTCGGCGTCCTTTTTCTAGCACGTGTGTTGGACAACCCCACACCTTGAGATGTCTTAGACTGGGCTGGCGCCCTGTCCACAGCTCAATCGGTGTCTTAGGGATCGACTTGGACGATACCAAGTACAATGTGTAAACTGCCGTCTCTAGGACATATCCCAAAAACGTAATAGGCAACTATGCATAACTCATCATAGATCTAAATTTCTCCATAAGCGTTCTATTTCGTCTTTCTCCTACACCATTTTGCTGGGGTGTACCCTGTGCAGTTAACTGGGATTGAATCCCTGCTTCCGACAAGTGGTTCAAACAACTCAGCACTGAGGTATTCGCCTCTGCGATCAAAACGCAGACACTTGATAGTCTTTTTTTGATGATTCTTTACAAGTACCCTGAATTCTTTAATTAAAAAGAATCTAACTTGTGGTGCATCAAGGACATATCCATATTTCGAGTAATCATCTATGAAAGTGATGAAATACTGCATGCCACCTCTGGCCTGGGTCGTCACTGGACTACAAACTTCGGAATGAATGATATCCAACACATATTGGACTCTATTTTCTTTGACACTGAATGGTCTCTTGGTCATTTTACCTTCCAAGTAGGATTCACAGGTAGGGTATGGCTCAATTTGGAGTTTATCCAAAAGGGTCATGTCCCACTACCTATTGAATCCTCCTAAGGTTAATATGTTCAAGCCTTAAATGTCATAGATATGTATCATTCGACGAAAGACACGAAGTTTTTCTTTTCTTGGAGTTAATAGATAAGTTAAAAGTTGCATTTTGTTGCTTAGGCTGCGCAGATATAGTATATGAGTTTTTTACCATCGTGCTTTTGCAGATAACATGATTCCCATCTTGATAAGTATAATCATCAAAGGAAACTAAATATCTACTCTGGATCAGTTTAGAAACCGAAATTAAATTCTTTCTAAAATTGGCCACGAGCAAAACATCTCTCAATACTAGAACAGAAGAAATGATCTTTAACTGCACATCTTCCACAGCAACGACCGCCACTTTCGTAGCGTTGCCCAAAAAAATAGAACTCTCGCCTTCCTTAAGTAGTCTAGTTTGCAGGAATGCCTGCGAGATGCAGCAAACATGGTTTGTTGCTCTTGTATATACTACCCAAGACTGGGCAGAACTAGCCATCAAACATGTTTCAACTACTAAGGCGTAAGATGTATCTTGACTGTTTCCATTTCTCACGAAGTAGATATTCAGATTTCCAATGTCCTATAAAACCAAACCCTAGACACTTTTAGTTTGTTATCTCTTGTCAACCGAAGTTTCTCCTTCCCAGATGGTGTTTAGGGAATCTGGAGGGTATTCTTGTCAAGAACAAAACTTGTGTCACTCGTAGTCAGGACTTTGTCCAAATCATTAAAACAATCAATATAAATAAGACCGTCGAGTGTAATTTAAATAAAGGGGTAAGTGAGTTGAAAGTCATGCTTAAAGAACAAAATTGAGAATAAATCAAATAATCCATCATAAATGACATGCTCAAATGCAGGTAATCGAAAACCTTAAAAAAACGATCATGCATTGAACATAGTATTTAAAACCAATCATGCAAAACACGCAGTGTGATCGATTACACAATCAATTTCAAAATATTTTTACTTGGTCATGCAACTCAACAGTCAGAGGCCGCACAATGCTGCTATAACTGTCAAATTACACCTAAGCTATTACCATGAGCCTGACACCAAAGAAATTAACTGACTTTAATAAGCCTATAGCGGAGGGGTCATATTGTCATCAATTAAATTCCTACAACTATCTATGGAGAAGTCTTATCACGTGAACTAGTAAAATGTGATCCCGCTTAGAATCAAAACAAGTTACTTTACGAAAAGACCATCTCCTAGAGAGTGGAGACCATATGTAATCTTAGCAAATTAAATTAATAAAATTCAATTACAATCATCGCTTAGTCATTTTTAATTTTGAAAAATATTTTTAACATGGATAATAATTTATTATGACATATCTAAAATTCAGATAAGATCTCCAATAAATTGACATATCAATTTAGAAAAGTTCTACATAATAAAGAGCAAATAAAAGTCAAATTAAAACAATTAAGCACATAATTAATAAGACAAATAATTACATCAATTATCCAAAACATGATAAAAATTAACTAATTCCTAAAACTAAGGAATTTAAATTTGAATCTTCCATCCTTTTTGTCTTATGGATGCCACTGGATACTGGAAACTAATTTCTAAGATTTAGAAAATCAAATATCCATCGTATACCGGATATTAATTCCTATAATCAAATATCCTCTGAATCTTGGAAATTAATTTCTAAAATTAAGGAAATAAAGTCTCCCTCGAATCTCGAGAATTATTTCTTTATCATTGAAGAAATCAAAATTCCATCGAATCTTGAAATTAATTCCTAAAATATAGGAAATCAAATCTCATTCGAATTTGAAATTAATTCTTCAAATTAAAGAAACTCTTGGAAATTAATTCTTTATCATTTGAAGAAACCATATTTCCATCGAATCTTGAAATTAATTCCTACGATGTAGGAAATCAATTCTCATTCGAATTTGAAATTAATTCATCAAATTAAAGAAATTATTGGAAATTAATTCTTTATCATTTGAAAAAACTAAATTTCCATCGAATCTTGAAATTTAATTCATACTATGTAGGAAATTAAATCTCATTCGAATTTGAAATTAATTCATCAAATTAAAGAAATAAAATTTCATAGACTAAGAAAACTAATTCCTCAAATATGAGAAATATATCCCTCAATTTGAGGAAACAAATTCCTTAAAATCCTCATTTTTCAATTCGAATTTTGAATTTAAATTGGGTTTGAGAAAACCCAAAAATTCAAAAAATGTGTCTCGACTCGCAATCGGGCTTGCCTCGGAACCAGATCGCCCGCAGCCAAAGCTGCCGAGCCAAGGCCGTGTGCCAGGCCTCGTGCCACTCGCGCCAGGCACCGTGCCTCGTGCCACTCGCGCCAGGCACCAACCGCGCGGCACCACTCGCGCGGCACCAACCGGTAGTGCAGGAAATTGTCAACTTGGCTAATATGATCACCGGTTTGTTCTCTCCCTCTTCCAAGAACACGTACTTAAGATGCGTGGAGAGCTTCTTGAGTTCCACTTTGCTAGATGTCGGCATCTCTTCGAGTTTTGCTGGAGTGATAGATTTTTTGTCAATTTCCTGCACTAAAACTTCTTCACTTGTAAAATCCTGCAAAAAAGAACTCTCGGCCAAGGTATCAATAGTGTCAATAAAACAACAATCATCAATAAAATCGGCGGATGGTACGGTGCGGTTCCTATGAGCTGAAAAAGAAATTTCTTCTCCTAGAACAGACATATTAATTGTGCCATTTTTAACATCAATTAAGGTATTAGTAGTGGCCATGAATGGTCTTCCTAGAAGGAGTGTATGTTCAACACCGTTTTCATACACGTCTCTTATTTCTAAAACAACAAAATCAACTGTTGGTCCCGAAAGAGCAAGGTTTGGTGTATGGGGGGGGGGAATACACCAAATACTAACTTATCAGTTTTACTTGACTA
>JAPKLX010000281.1:251438-300525 GCA_026898415.1 Leonotis leonurus | reverse complement strand
TGGACTTCGATCTTGACGTGGCAAGTGTATATGATGTGTAGGATGATGTCAGCTGATGGCTTGATGACTCAATCGTTCTGGTTCATCGCTGTAGGCATCGATCTGGTCGCTGTCTGTTACAGCAGATCGATTCTCTTTTGGCCAAAACCCCTGACTCCATCCTATTCTAAGTTGAGATTGACTTCTATAGGAATATCTCCTTTACATTTTAAGTCATCTCCTAATCTATTCCATAGCAAAATCCACTTTATCACAAGTGATCTGTTTGTGCATGAAGAACAGATTATACACTATAAACTAACTAAGTGTGTTTCGAGATACCATCATCAACACTAAATCTTTTGGGTTCCCAACATCAACAGGATTAATCAATCCACCTACTTGCACTAAAACATCATCAATGACACCTCTAGGATATCTAACGGATCTATCAGCCAACTGTAAACACATGTGAGTGGATCAAAGTTCACTTAATTCTAATTGTTTAAAAATAGAGTACGACATCAAATTAATTTCGGCTCCCAAATCTAAACATGCCCGATGCTTCCTTACCGTTTCCTAGAGCGATAATAATAACAAAGCTACCTAGAACGTGCTGCTTATGAGGTAAGGGTTGCTGCATGATGGAGCTCGCCACTTCGGAGACTGTCACCACCTCTTGATCACCGAATTTTCTCTTCTTTGCCGCCAATTCCTTAAAGAACTTAACATAGGCGGGAACGTTTTGGATGACTTCTAAAAGAGGTAAATTCACATTTACCTTGGACATCTTTTATAAAAATCCTCGAATTGTTGGTCGTGCTTCGCATTTCTTAGCCTTCTGGGATAAGGAATCGGCGGAACATACGGATTCGCCGCCTTGTGCAATTTCTCACCGGACTTTGCTTTCTAGACTTTAAGTGCGGGTTCGTCCTCCTTGTCAATGGTGAATGGTGGCATCCCCACTTTGTTATCCACCGTTTTTCCGCTCCTCAATACAATCACAGGCTGAGCCTGATGGGGTTGATGGCCTTGTCCCGGTATTTTGCCCGTTTGGTGATTTTGCTGCTATTAATTCATTGCACCTGAAATTTGTCTCATAGCAGTCTTGAGGCACTTAATTTTGGCGTCTTGGGCCTCTCGAGCCTTCTTGCTCTCTTGCATAAAAGCAGCCAGACTGTCTTCAATTGATGATCGCTGGGGCGGGGCAGGTTGATGCGGTGGTTGTTGCACCGGTGGTGGATAGAACTGTTGTTGCTGCGGTGGAATGAATTGTAGATGTGGTAGTTGTGGTGGATAATACGGCTGCGGTTGACGCTGGTACTGAGACTGAAAATTTGGAGTTTGAGGGCATCACTTTTTAAAATTTTGTGCTCCTTAAAATTGTGGCCTCCAACCTATGTTTTCTAATTTCTCCATGTGTTTTGCTGAGAAGGTGGTTGAGGCATAAATCCTTGCGCAGCATAAATTTCCGTCGCACCTTGGACAGCCATCTCCGCCATTCGGTGGCACTCTTCCACCACATCGTCGTAGTCGCCACAAATACCGCATGGCTCAGGTGCAGGTTGCTGAACAGATGGTGATGGGGGTCGGTTCATCTTTAATTCTTGTAACTCCCTCATCATTTCCACCATTTGTTTCTTAAGATCGGGGCTCGTAGTCACTGCACTGGCCTCCATTCGTCTCGGTCGAGAGGATTTCTGCTGTGAACTCGGGGCTAGGGTCTCAAAGATCTCATTCATCTCCTCCGTCGTCTTGACTACAATGTTCCCTCCCGCTGAACTGTCCACCATGAACTGAGTAGTCTGGAGCAGGCCATCATAAAAGAATTGGCATAGCATCTCCGGTGCCATCTGATGGTGAGGGCACTACTGAAGTAGCTCTTGAAATCTCTCCCACGCCTCATGAAATGGCTCGTCGTGTGCTTGCGCGAAGTTCATTATCTTAGTACATACCGCTTGAGTTTTATGATGCGGATAGTACTTCAACATGAACTTCTCATAAACTGATGCCCAAGTAGTGAGTGATCCGGGTTGAAGAGATAAAAAACCAAGATTTGGCCCTATCTTTCAACGTGTAAGGGAAACACTTGAACTTGAGTTTATCCTCCGTCAGTGAGTGAAGAGGGAAAGTTTGCACCACCGTGCAATATTCTCGGATGAACGTCATGGCGTCTTAACTCGGGATTCCAAGGTATGTCGGGAGTAGTGATTGGTGGTGTGGCTTCAACTCATAATTTTGGATTGTGGTGTCGAGAACAATGGCTGAAGTAGCAGTAGCGCAGAACTTGGGCCTAGTGAAATCGCCCATATAACGTGGTCTCTCGTCCGCATTCTCATTGGCCATCTCTTCGAATAAACGCGGTAGCGAAAATTCATCAATGTGCACAATGCCTTCTTCTACGGTGGCTAGGATCACACGCCTCCGGTTTATGTTATCAATGAAGGGCGTCAATGGCTTTCTAGCACTGTGGCGACCTTGCATACACAACACTCAACAAAAACATTACGCGCACCACAATATAGAAGAAATAAGTAAACATAATAAAATAAAATAAAATAAAAAAATAAAAAGAAAAGAAAAAGAAGGAACGATGAATTAAATCACCTAAAGCCTTCCCCGGCAACAGCGCCAAAATTTGTTTCGACTAATATTGTTTCGAGTCGCTCGCAATTTAAAACAAGGTCATCTAGCAAAGATAAGTCAACCCAAGTCGTATTCTCAAGAAAGACATAACAAGGCAATTTGATTCTTTGTTCAAGAAAGCAATAAAAAAGATTTGTTGGAGATTCTATAACTAGGCAAAGAATATAATTAAGAAACGTAAATTAAACCTAATCTAATTAAAAGTAACGAGTAAATAAAATATCTATCTTAGAAATCGAGATGTCAATTCAAATGAAAGCAAGTAACTTGGAATTCGAAATCAACAAGAATGAGGAAAGAAAATTGGAACTCGTAAACGAAATAAGAAACCGAAAGCATAAAAAATTAAACGAATGAAATCAATAAACGAGATCCAAAATAATAAAAGAGAAACAACCTTGATTAATTACGTGGAGAAGTCTGAATCACAAAAGAAATTCTAGAAACGAAATACGAATGGAATGTTGCAATCAGCTAACCTTCGAGTATGAAATCTAAAACTAAAGAGAACTAACTAGAAATCAAAGTCTCAACCCTCAAATCTAGGTCGAGACATGCTAAACTATGAAGGGAAAAACGTCTAAAATAATGTTGAAAAGTGGCGTCGGAAAGAGTCTTGAAATACGAACCAAAAGTGATGTCCTTCGAATGAGAGACTCGTCGAGTATATATAGTCGAGAGATGAGGTCAGCGGCCGCGTAGAGGTCAGCGACCACTGACCCGGTTGGTTCCGTGTCCCACGTGAGGACCGTTGTGCCAGGCTTGGGTCTTGCACTAGGGTCAGCGACAGCTTACTAGTCAGCGGTCGCTGGCCCGAGCTTGGCGCTGGCTCGGCCTTGGCACGCTGGGGCCTAGTCAGCGGCCTCTTAGTGCTACGCGACCGCTGACTAGTGCTCCCGGCACTAGACTTCGTTCTTTCACCATTTCTCGATCTTTTCTCGTTTCTTTTCCAACTTCAACACTCGTCTAGGCTCGTGATCCTGAAATATAAAACGAGCCAAAACATATGCAATCGAGGGAAAATAACACGAATAAAGATATGGAAAACCAAAGTTTAGACGAACAAAAAGAGGTTAAATAGTGTGTGTGTGTGTGTGTGTGTGTAGGTGGGGTGGAAGAGACTATTTATTTCACCACTCTTTCACTTTCTAAATATCATTTACATCTATTTAATAATTAATTTGTATATATATGTTTATTTGTTCACTCATATCTTTCCCACTCTCCCACCTCTTAATTAGTATTTCATTTGTCCCACTAAATATGTTCTATTTTGACGCAAAAGCTCTCACAGTTTGGGTCAAAACATGACATATTTAGTCGGACGGATGGAGTATCTCTTTTAATTTATATATATATGAGTAAATGTATATTTATTTGTTTATTTCTTTAAATTTTAATGAAAAGGAAGAGTCACATTTCCATCTATTTAAGGATACATAGTTGTACACAAATCACTATCTCCACTACAAAATTTTCATTCTTGCATTAAGGTTAGAGTTGTGCATTCTTATCATGATACCTTCAATAACAAAAGAACTTCGAGTTACGATTGCGTTTTTCATGATCATGTGGTATATTTTATTTATTTTCTTATCAATCAATTTATCATGTCATCTAAATTACCAATGTGTGTTAAATAAGTCTAATTAGCAACTCAATTAAATGAAAATAATTAAAAATATATAATATGTAATTTTTCATTTTTATTTGAATTTTTATACCATAGTTACAAATTTGTATCAAATAAATCAAATTAACAACTTAATAAAATGTAAATAAGAAACATATTTGACAATACATGCTTATATTATATATTTGAATTTGACTATCTTTAATTATGCAGTTTTGATATTATTATAGCCTAAGATTAGTTAATTTTTAATTTTAAACTCGATTTTTAATTATGTAATACCTATTTTAATTTAATCTTTCATGTAATCTGAATTATAAATGTGTATTAAATAAATTAAATTAGCAATTTAATAAAATATAAATTAAAAATATATTTCATATATGCAATTTAATCTTTCAAGTCGAGTAGCAGCTAATTGGATAGGTCGTGCTTAAAAGGATGAACTAATATATTGATGGAACCCGTATGAGGGGCTCACGAAACCGCAGGATCCAGAAGTTTAATTAATCACATGAATAATTAATTCTTAATCACATATGAGAATATAAATGCGGAAAAATAAACTTTATACCTTCTCTTAAGCAAATCCTCCGCTTGTGGAGAAATGATTTGAATCGTTGGCTATCGAACCGCAATCCACACCGCACGAATCTCCTTCTTGATCTCCTTGAATTCAACCCTAGAAACTTCTATCCTATTCCCGGTCTACTTACTAAAATATCATGTGGGTGAATCTATCTAGTAATTGAGGAGAAAAGAAGAATGAAAATTGAAGCGTGGAATGCTTCATAATTTTCGAAAATTTGGAGTCTAAAACTCAAGGGGGGGTGGAAAATTATGCCATAAATCTTTCTGAACGCCTCACGCAGATTTAATCAACTCGTGTCATCGAGACGCGATTATGCATGACTAACAGTCGAGTACTTCTGGCTAAGCCAATCACTACCGCCCAAGACATCACTATTTAGAGTTATGAAAAACTCGCAAGCGTAGATGAATCAAAACAACATATAATCAACCGCATATACTAATATCATCATCACAAATTAAGAAATGAACTAATTTCCGAGACCTCGTTCTAAGTATCAGCACATTAGAACTTATCTCACTGTGAAACCTCTCAATATGTATACGCAAAGCATGTGTATCCGCTTATACATACCGACATCATTCTAAGGGCTAACGTCAGCTCTCGCATCAAATGATATCGCAGCCTTTACCAAGTAGACTGTCTAAGTCTGTCTAAACTGTGACTTCATATTACAAATGAGTCGACTGTGTTACCTTCCGTGATCATCAATCCACCACAAAGTGTACAATTGTAATAAATGGACTTGTTTGTAATTTAATATATAAGAATAATAGATAACAAACCAATGATAGAAACATTTATTCTCATTAAAGAGCAATTGAAAACAAGTCTGATACGTCGTTTAAGCATAAACCATGCTTTGAGGAATACAAACCCTAACAATCTCCCACTTATACTCAAACATGCTTTAGAGTATACAAATATATGTGTCTGTTGAGAACCCTCACAATATTTTGTTTTGATTAGATTTATTTTAAGTCTTACTTGTTAGACTAAGCCTGCTCAGATTGTAACAAGGAGATCACTTAATTTATAAGTGAACCTGATAGGGAGCAAGCTTCTCTTTATTTTTAGAGTTGGTATGTTGTAAAGAAAAGACTAAGTTATAAAGTTTTATCTATAGAAAAGCCAATTTCTTAGAACAGGTTAGTTGATCACTAAAGCTGTAAAGGATCTAAATGTCTTCGAGCATTCTATCCTATAGGAAGTCATTTGTTCTAGATAGTCTTCTGATATTTGGAAGTAGACCAGTGAACCTGATGCAAGCAGACAACCTGATAAGGTCACTCAACCTGGACCTAACCTGCTCTACACCTAGTTGTTCTTATCAACCTAAGGAGCAAACCTGGACCAGACCACCTCGCTGATAGTTAACCTGACCTGACGAGCATGGATAGTGAACATGTCCCTAATAGATCACTAAATTAGAGATTATGTAATCTTCAGATATACAATGAGTCATCTGATATTCTCAAAGTCATCTGGGTATACAAGGCGTCACCCGATGTACTTAAAGAGAATCTCACCTTATGCCACGTCAGTAGAATCTTCAAAGAAGGAAGGAGAATAAATCAGAGATCAAAGATGGAAAGAGATCAATCAGCGTATCTGTTACCAAAATCAACGAGATCTCGCTGATCTTTCTTTACATGGCAAGAGGATCAATTAGGGATTCAAATCAGTGATTGGCAATCAAGCATTTAATTCTCGCCAATCAACCCAATGATCATAATTCAAATTTTGAGCCTATAAAAGTTGCGAACAACATTTGGAAAAGAATAAGTATTCACACGAGCGATCATACACAAGAGTGTAATCAAACTTCTAAGTGCTGAAACTCTGTCCAGAAATCTATGCAACACCGAAGGATTCAACGACAAAGTTTTCTCATTCCAGAAGTGTTCGAAGTCGTTCGTGATCGTAATCACACCCAACCTCGATTCAAGTATGTCTTATCGAGAAGGAAAGTTTATATCTTCGCTAGCTTAGTAGTTTTCTAAGTGGATTAACGTTAAAGTATTGTAGCAGATTTATCTGTAAGTTGTAAGGGACACAACCCTATTCGTGCACAAGTTCTTGTCTAGGTTTGATTAGAACTTGTGGCTCTTCCTCAGCGAGTTTAAAGAAGAGAGTTTATCCTAGTAGTGGATATTCAATCTAGTTTGATTGGACCGTGGACGTAGGGGGTTTCCCGAACCACATAAAAACAATTGTGTTCTTTACTTTACGCATTTATACTTCAGTTGTTTTATTCACTAACCCTTCACTTGCATACAAACTTGCATTGTTTTAATCTACTCTTAATATATTCGACTAAGTGTTTCAAAAGGTTTTCATATAAGAGCAATGTTGGGAAGTGGACTCCAGCACCGTGTATCGTACCCGAGAGAGCTTATGGGAGTGCGGCCTGCCTCAGTTGAAAAGGGTTTGCACTACCATTGTTGACAAGAGGTTACAGGAATTGATTAGTACTACTCATACCAACATGGTGCATCATCTTTTCAGGTCCCCCTTAATAGAAACTCCAAGGTTAAGCGTGTCTGGCTTGGAGCAATACTATGATGGGTGAGCTACTAGGAAGTGTCCTGGGTCAGCCTGTCAGTGAGGACAAAGCAGGCTGAGAAAGAAAGTGTTGGTGTGTGGGGCTAGTGTGTCAATTCTGAAGGGCACTCCCGATCCAACAATTGGTATCAGAGTCGGGACTTCAGATGTGAATAATCGAATCTCGCGGAGCCATCCCTATGCAGGGAGTGTTTGAGGGGAGGGGTTGTTGGGCATAACAACTCTAGGGGTTATGACGATTCACGACTGTAATCTGAGGTGCGAGATTGATGGTCCTCTGGTTGTCATAGGTAGCCCCGTGGTCTGGGTTCGAAGGAGTGTCAGCATATGCTCTCAAGGTCCGATGCATCCTCCAGAGTACCGGGTTGGTGCTGAGGGGGGGGATTGTTGGGAAGTGGACTCTAACACCTCCCAGAGGGTGGGTCCTCCGTGTATCGTACCCGAGAGAGCTTATGGGAGTGCAGCCCGCCTCAGTCGAAAATGGCTCGCACTACCATTATTGACGAGAGGTTAAAGGAATTGATTAGTACTACTCATACCAACATGGTGCATCATCTTTTCAGGTGACCCCTTAGTAGAAACTTCAAATTTAAGCGTGCTTGGATTGGAGCAATACTATGATGGGTGACCTACTGAGAAGTGTCTTGGGTCAGCCTGTCAGTGAGGACAAAACAGGCTGGGAAAGAAAGTGTTGGTGTGTGGGGCCAGTGTGTAGCTTGAGATAGCAAGATCACTCTTGTTTTCTTACCTACATAACTCACTTGAGAGAGCTCCACTTGGACAGATCGACCTATTAAAGTGAACTTAATCTATCAATCCAGGCTATCTCCCAACGAGTCAGTCTGATCTCTCAGATTAATTTACTCTTTTGGGACCAACAGTGACGCATGACATATAATTCTCCCACTTCCCGAATCATTTCGCCTGCTTGTTCGAGAACTACGATCTTTAGCTCTGGAACTGAATCATTTCCTTGTATCTGAGAAAAACTTCCAGATTAATAGGAAGGAAGCTTAATCCCTAAAGCAGGTTTATAACACGCCGTACTCCTAATCCCTCTACATGCCTCTCAAACGTCGTCTCGTTTAGGCTTTTCGAGAAGGGATCTGTCAGGTTGTCCTCCGATGCTATCTTCGTCACCACATACTCAGCTTCCATGGTGGAGTCTGAGATGCATTTCTGCTTCACACTCCTCCATATCATGGCTTTGCCTTCCAAAGTAAACACATACCCGGAGGTAGATTTTCTTGAGTCCCGATACTTCTGAAAGTCGGAATCGGTATAACCCAAAGGGCATAATGAATCAGCCTAGTAAACCAAACGATACTCCTTAGTCCGTTTAAGGTACATGAGTATGTTCTTTACGCTGTCCAATGTCCCTTTCCAGGGTTAGACTGATATCGTGCTACCATGCCTACAGTAAAGTAGATATCCGGTCTAGTACACATCATAGCATACATGAGACTACCTACTGCAGAAGCGTAAGGTATCTTTCTCATCTTCTCTTTCTCCTCAAGTGTCTTTGGACACATGTACTGAGAAAGAACAATTTCATGCCTGAAGGGTAAGAAACCCTTCTTGGAATATTGCATGCTAAAGCGTCAAAGTATAGTCTCGATATAGGATTCCTAAGATAAGCACAACATTCGCTTTAATCTGTCATGGATGACCTTGATCCCTAGAATGTGTCCCGCGTCTCCCATATTCTTCATATCGAATTGATTGGACATGTGTGCTCTAACATCCGACAACATCTTCTTGACACTTCTAATCAATAGAATGTCATCTACGTATAGCACCAAGAAAACAACAGCTTTACCCTCACACTTCTTGTGCACACAGCTTTTGCCAGGGCACTGATCAAATCTATAGGACTTGATAACTTGATCGAAACAAAGGTTTCATGACCGTGAGGCTTGCTTAAGCCCATAAATGGACTTCTTAAGCTTCCACACCATGTGTCCCTTTCCTTGAACTGCATAGCCCTCGGGTTGTTGTATATGGATATTCTCCTCAAGACTTCCATTTAGGAAAGCTTTCTTGACATTCATTTGCCATACATCCCAATCCCAATCCATATATGTTACTAATGACAAGAGTATACGAATAGACTTCAGCATGACTACTAGTGAAAAGGTCTCATCGTAATCGATACCTTCCTTTTGAGTTTAACCATTACCTACTAGTCTAGCCTTGAAGGCAACGACTTTACCATTGAGTCCTCGTTTCCGCTTGAAGACCCATTTACTCCCTATGGCTTCGCATCCATTGGGCAAATCAACTAGCTTGTATATTTCTTTATCTACTATGCATTGCAGTTTTGACTCCATCGCCTCTAACCAGAGGTGATAGTCCTTGTCGTGTACGGCCTCTTTGTAGTTCCAAGGATCTGATTCATCCAGATCGGGGATTAAATCAGATGCCTCTCCCACTCCAATGAATCGGTCAGGTTGACAAACAACCCTCCCACTACGACGAAGCTCCACTGCTAGTGGTACAAGTGTTTGAGTTGGTGATGTTGCACGTTGTGTTTCTTATGAATTTGGATTAGTTGTAGTTCTCATTTCCTCGAGAACTATTTCACTCGTTGACTTGTGGTTATTCACGTAGTCTTTTTCTAGAAATCGAGCGTGAGTGCTAATCACGACCTTACGATCTCTAAGACTATAAAACTCACACCCTTTCGTCTCTCTAGGATAACCTACGAGAAGACATAAATCAGTACGAGGTGTCAATTTATCGGCGTCATTTTCTAGCACGTGTGTTGGACAACCCCACACCTTGATATGTCTTAGACTGGGCTAGCACCCGGTCCACAACTCAATCGGTGTCCTAGGGACCAACTTGGATGGTACCAAGTTCAATGTGTAAACTTTCGTCTCTAGAACATATCCCCAAAATGAAATAGACAACTCTGCATAACTCATTATAAATCTCACCATCTCCATAAGCGTTTTATTCTGTCTTTCTGCTACATCATTTTGCTGGGTGTACCCAGTGCAATCAACTGAGATTGAAACCCTGCATCCGATAAGTGGCTCAAAAACTCAGCATTGAGGCATTCGCCTCCGCAATTAGAACGCAGACACTAGATAGTCTTTCCATGACGATTCTCCACGAGTGCCCTGAATTCCTTAAATTTCTGATAGGATTCTGACTTGTGGTGCATCAAATAAACATATCCATATTTCAAGTAATCATCATTGAAAGTGATGAAATACTGCATGCCACCTCTGGCCTGAGTCGACATTAGACCAAAAACGTCGGAGTGAATGATATCCAACACATCTTGGACTCTATTTCCTTTGACCCTGAATGGTCTCTTGGTCATTTTACCTTCCAAGCAGAATTCACATGTAGGGTATGGCTCAACTTGGAGTTTATCCAAAGGCCCATGTTCCACTAACTTTTGAATCCTCCTAAGGTTAATATGTCATGCCTTAAGTGCCAAAGATATGTATCATTCGACAGGAGACAAGAAGCTTTTCTCTTATTGTAGTTGGTCGATAAGTTAAAAGTTGAAATTAAACGTTGTTTAGGTTGAGTAGATATAATATACAAATTGTTAATCATAGTACAAGAACAGATAAACAAATCTCTTTTCTTGATAATAACTGAATCATCAAAAGAAACAAATTATCCATCCAAAACAAGTTTAGAAACCGAAACAAGGTTATTTCTAAAACTAGGTACTAATAAAACATCATGTAAAACTAATACGGTAAAGGCAAACTGCAACTCTAAGTCTCCCACTGCAACCACTGCCACTCACGTAGCTTCGCCCAACGAGATGGAAATCTCTCCATCTCTAAGTGGTCTGGATCGCAGAAGTGCCTGCGAGTCACAACAAACATGGTTAGTGGCTCATGTATCAACTACCCAAGAATGGGAAGAACTAGCCATATAACATGATGTTACCACTAAAGTTGTAGACGTACGTTGACTGCTCACCGACTTCTTATGAAGCGGATAGTCTTGCTTCCAATATCCTTTCTCATCGCACTTGAAACATTTTCCAGTTCCTTCCCTTTTCTTTGAGATCTCACCCATCGTCTTCTTCTTCTTAGCATTCTCCGGTACTCCCTTCTTCTTGCCCTTACCCTTACCCTTTCAAGTGTTGCTAGAAGAAGTCGGGGCCTATACTACCAACGCAGTCTTGGGTTGGGTTTTCACAATAGCTTCCACCATATGCAGATCAGCCAGTAGTTCCGTCAACATATAATAATTTTTATTCATGATGTAGTTGACCCAGAATGACTCAAAGCTCAACAATAAGCTTTGCAGAACGATATCAATCTGAGACTCTTTGTCAATTTTACCACCGAGAGTCTCGATCTCGCTCAGTTAGTTTATCATCTTCAGGACATGGTCTCGAACCGATGATCTATCTGCCATAGAGACGTTCATCACATTGCGAATGACCACTTGTTTGGTCAATCTTCTCTTTGTACCGAACATCTCATTCAGACTAAACATGTTATCAACGGATATCTTGATGCTTTCGTGCTGATGCTGCAAGGCATTATTTATGGAAGTCATAATGTAACACCTTAACATCTTGTTAACATTCATCCACTTATCATATTTAGCCCGCATTGGCAGATGTGTTATATGGAGGAACTGGCGGGCATGGTTCGTCAAAGACAAACTTAATGTCGTCAGTAGTAAGGACAATTTCCAAATTCCTTTTCCAGTGTATATAACTATCCGTCTCAAGGAGATTCTTTTCAATAATCGCGGCGAGTTGATTGAAAGTCATGCTTAACAGAACTAAGAATAAATCAAATAAACTATCATAAATACATGCTCGAGCGCAGATAATCAAAACATTTAAAGAAAAAATGCTTTCGAACAAACTGTTTATAATTAATCATGCAAGCCACGCAGTGTGATCAATTACACAATTAATTTCAAAACATTTTTACTTGGTCATGCAACTCAACAGTCAGAGGCCGCGCAGTGCTGCTATAACTGCCAAATTACACCTAAGCCATTACCATGAGCCTGACACCAAAGAAATTAATCGACTTTAATAAGCCCACAACGGAGTGTCATATTGCCATCAATTAAATTCTTACAGCCATCTATAGAGAAATCTTATCACTTGAACTGGTAAAATGTGATCCCGCATGGAATCAAAACAAGATACTTCATGAAAAGACCGTCTCATGGAGACCATATGTAATCTTAGCAAATTAAATTAATAAAATGCAATTACAATATCGCTTAGTTATTTCTTAATTTTGAAATAAGTTTTTAAAGCCAATAATTGGCATATCAATTTAGACGAGTTCACATAATAAAGAGCAAATTAAACAATTAAGCACGTAATAAGTTAACTAATTACATCAATTATCCAAAAATAGGATATAACTAACTAATTCCTAAAACTAAGAAATTCAAATTAAATCATCCATCTTCTTCTCTTGTAGATGTTCTCCAATTCAAATTTCAAATTTAAACCGAGAGTTAAATCCCAAAAAATTCAAAATTTAAATTCTAAAGTTGGGACGGGCTAGCCCCAGGCCCATCTCGCTCACAGCCGAGGATGCCGAGACACAGCTGAGAGGCTGCCGAGGCATTTGCGCCACTGCCGAAGCGTGTCGAGGCTTGCGCCTGTGCTAGGCGAGCCAGCGAGCACCAGCCCGCTCTTGCGTTCATTGCCCCCGCGCCCGGCCTTTTTGCCTTGCCCGCTCACACACACACCCGCGCCAGTGCACCACCCCACCCGCCCAGCGACCGTTGAGCTGGGCCAACTCGTGTCACTGAGATGCGATTCTGCACAACTGACAGTCGAGTACTTTTGGCTAAGCCAATCACTTCCGCCCAAGACATCACTATTTAGAGTTACGAAAAAACTCACAAGCGTAGATGAATTAAAGCATCTTATAATCAAACGCCTATACTAATGTCATCGTCATATATTAAGAAATGAACTAATTTCTGAGACCTCGTTCTATGTATCAGCACATTAGAACTTATCTCATTGTGAAACCTCTTAACATGTATACGCAAAGCATGTGTATCCACTTATACATACAGACATCATTCTGCAGGCTAAGGTCAGCTCTCGCATCAAATGATATCGCAACCTTTACCGATTAGATTGTCCAAGTCTATCTAGATTGTGACTTTATATGACAAAGGAGACAACTGTGTTACCTTTCTTGATCAGCGATCCACCACACAGTGTACAATTGTAATAAATGAACTTGTTTGCAATTCAATATATAACAATAATAAATAACATATCAATGATAGAAATATTTATTCTCATTAAAGTGCAATTGAAAACAAGTCTGATACGTCGTTTAAGCATAAAACATGTTTTCTTGTATACAAACCCTAACATATATATTAATATATTTACAATCTTAAAAATATATTATGTAGGTTTGACACTTATCGCATTTAATAAAGAGTGATTATACAAAATATCCTAAAAAAATTGTGAAAGAGAAATAATAGCCATCAACCTAATATTTAAATTCCAGTCATTTATAAATTTCTTGTACTAAAATACCCTTATAATTATATTTTACATTTATAAGTATGAATAGTATGAATTGTATGGAATCGTACCATTCATATATGATACTTAAAAATATTGTTAAACTGTACGTGCGCATGAATCGTATGAATGAATATTATTCATATCTTTCATACCATTCGTACCATTCATAAAATTAAATTTAAGTAGAAGGGTATTTATGGTAATTCACATTCAAAATGGCTAGAATTTAAATAGTTTTATGTTTATGGCTATTATTTATTTTTTACAATTATTTTTGACTAATTTGTATAATTAACACTTTAATAAAATTATTTGACAATATGTGCTATAAAAGATTAACTAATATATAATAATATATTTACAATCTTAAAAATATAATATGTAGGTTTGACACTTATCGCATTTAATAAAATTATTTTTGTTGGATTGTTTAATTTCGTTAAACATTGTCAACTTTATATATATTTTTAAAAATAATAAAAAAATATACTATAAAAAATAATTTTTCCGTGCAACTGCTCGGGTAAAAACACTAGTTGAAATTATGACAATAATTTCGTCACTACTTTAGTGTGGTGACAAAAAAATTTCTTTAGTGACGAATTTTTCGTTACAAAATTTGAATTTTTTTGTAGTGTTAGAAATACTGGCTATCAAATGTTCTAAACACAAACTGTGTATTTCTTGGTAGAGCTAGGTAGAATATATGAACTATGATGAACTAGCTTTGTGGTGTAGAATGCTTTAGATATCGCGTGATTGCTCTTACTTCAATGTACTCGTATTCGTGTGTCTCTTAATTTTTGAGTAGGTATTTATAAACCTTTTTAAATTGTATGACCTTTTGAGATAGATCTTCCAATCTTGAAAAATTGTTGTTAGTCTCGGGGAGAGTAGGTTTGGTGTATGAGGGGGGATACATCATACTCCAACTTTTGGTAAGTTGTCTTGAACAACAAGATCGAGAGATTAACTCACTGGTATAGCAGATCATCTCACATAGATAGTGTTGGAAAAAATTAATTTTGAACTCGTTGGGTTCTTAATTAATTTGATTGATTTATATTCAATTCTTTGAGAATTAAATAGTCGAGGCATGCTTCAAAATCGATTTTCTCGATGAGTGAGAAATGTATTATGTTTAGATTTTGAAAGTATTTTTTGGGCTTTGATATGGCTCTTGGGCCATATTTAGTGAATAATTAATTGGGAATTTGTTTCCAAGCCCAATTAATCACACATGAAAAGCCCAAATGTTACATGGCCTTGCATGACTTTTATGATAGCCATGTGACTCTTGAAGAGCCAATCTTTTGGCTACTAACCGAGAGTGGCTTTCCATTGCCATTTTATTAATGGTATTCAGAGAGCTTTATGATGGTGTGTCCTATGAGTTCCCTCATCAGTACTATAAAAGGGAGACTTGAGAGCATTTTTCTAAACACCACAAAATTTGCTCTCTTCTCCCCTTTACTACATTCTCATATTAGTTTTTAGGAATTCACAAGTTTGCTCGTTTCTTTCCTCGTCAAGTTCGTCTGTGCCTTTAGAGTTTGTGGTGCTACTACTCTAAAGGACGAAGTCATTTTATCTTTGGGGACGATACGCCGGACCATGAGCACTAGTCGGGGCGTATCTCGTCTTGCGGAAAGAGGCCTTCCTCGACTCGACTTTTTCCATTTTACTATTGTAATTTTCAAAGCATTGTAATTCCTTGGTTATCTCGATTTAATAAAAATTTTATTTTATTATTACAATCGCAAGACGAGATACCGACTTTACTTTGGAGATGTCGATTTCCTCGAATACCGTCGTCGCAGCCTCGACTACCGCCGCCGCCACATCCGCCGCCACTGCCACTGCCACCACTCTGATCAGTGGCTCCACTACTGCCAATACCTCTACCGGGACTAACGTGTCTGTGATGGATCCTCTTTCGAGGGCTCTACCTCAAGGGGAGAAACCCGAGAAGTTTGCGGGTGTAGACTTCAAGAGGTGGCATCAAAAGATGTTGTTCTACCTAACAACATTGGGGCTTGCCAACTTCTTAAGTGAGGATGCTCCGGCTGTACTCATGCTGCCTCTGATGTCTGGCATCAACACGACTTCCTAGCGAAGAACTATGTGTTAAACGGGTTAGAGGATACTCTCTACTCGGTTTATGCCGGTGTGAAAACGGCGAAAGAGCTGTGAGATGCTCTTGAGAAAAAGTACCGTGTCGAGGATGCGGGAACGAAGAAGTTTCTTGTAGCCAACTTTTTGGACTTCAAGATGATCGATTCTCAATCTATTATGGAGCAAGTGAAAGAGTTGCAAACTCTTTTGCATGACATGCAAGCGGAGCAAATGACCTTACCGACTTCGTTCGTAGTTGCTGCCATGATCGATAAGCTTCCACCAAGCTGGAAGGACTTCAAGAAATATCTTACTCACAAAAAGAGTGAGATGGAGATTGAAGATTTTATTGTCAAGCTTTGAATCGAAGAAGACAGCAGGAGGCGTGATCCAAGGTTTAAACTTGGAGACGAGGTGAAAGCTAACCTGATGGAGCGTGGCGAGAACTCCAAAAAGCATGGCCACCCGAATGCTAAAGGCAAGGGCAAGGTTGTTGCTCGAAAATTTGAAGGTACATGCTTCAATTGCGACAAGTCAGGCCACATGGCAAAGGACTGCACCAGTCCGAAGAAAAAGAAGAAACAAGTTAAGCGGTATGCTCACGCTGTCGATAAAGACAAGTGGGACGAGGATGACCTAGCCGCCGTGGTTTCTGAAGTTAACCACGTCGATAATCCGCGTGCATGATTTATTGACACGGGGGCTATTGTTCATGTGTGCTCTGATCGAACCATGTTTTCGACATATCGAGCTGTTGAGGGGAAGAAGCTTCACATGGGTAATCATGACTCATCCGATGTGTCCGGAGTTGATGATTGCGTACTCAAGTTGACGTCAGGTCAAGAGCTTAGATTGAAGGATGTGCTGCATGTCCCAGACATCCAAAAGAATCTAGTGTCGGGTTCTATTCTTGTTAACAAGGGCTTTAGGCTCGTGTTTGAATCTGACAAGTTTGTTCTGTCTAAGTTTGGTACTTTTCTTGAAAAGAATTTTCTTTCCAATGGTCTTTTTAAGATGAATGTAATGACAGTTCGCCGTGTACCGAAACTTAAGAATAATGAGAATGTTTTGTCTTCCTCTTACTTGCTTGAGTGCTCTGATTTATGGCATTGTAGATTATAACATGTTAATCTAAATGCGATAAAAAGATTAGTAAATTTAGATTTACTAAAAGTTGGTGAATTTAATTCACAAGAAAAATGTGAAATTTGTGTTGAAGCCAAAATGGCTAAACTATCATTTCACTCAGTTAGGAGCACCGAACCTCTAGGTTTAATTCACACGGATGTGTGTGATTTAAAATTTGTTCAAACTAGAGGTGGTAAAAAGTATTTTATTACTTTTATTGATGATTGCACATGATACTATTATCTTTATCTTCTAAGAAGTAAAGATGGGGCGATTGAAGCTTTCAAAAACTTCAAATCGGAAGCAGAAAATCAACTTGATCGTAAGATTAAGGTTGTGAGAATTGATAGAGGAGGAGAGTACGTTGCTCCGTTTGAAGAGTTGTGCAACGCAAGTGACATAATTCATCAAACTACAGCCCCATATTCACCTCAGTCTAACGGGGTTGCTGAACGCAAAAATCGTACTCTTAAGGAGATGATGAATGCCCTATTGATAAGTTCGGGATTACCTCAGAACATGTGGAGGGAAGCTGTCTTGACGGCGAATTATATTTTGAATAAGATTCCACTTAAAGGTAAGGATGTAACTCCTTACGAGATGTGGAAAGGACGCAAGCCATCGTACAAATATCTCAAATTGTGTGGGTGTTTTGGCTAAAGTTTAAGTGCCTTTACCGAAACAAGTTACAATTAGCCCTAGAACAGTTGATTATATCTTTATCGGTTATGCACTTAACAATAGCGCTCGGAGGTTTATGACGTGAAATAAGGTACAACGATTGAGTTAAGAAATACTATATTCTTTGAGAATATATATCCTTGCAAGAATAAGAAAAGTGAAACAGTTGTGAATAGCTCTGTTAAAAGAACTGTTGAAGAGGCTACGAGTTCTCATCCTGTTGATGACGAACCGAGACGTAGCAAAAGAGGCAGAGTTGCTTAAGATTTTGGTCCTGACTCCATCACATTTATGTTGGATGAAGAACCAAAGTCGATTAGTGAAGCTCTCTCAGACCCAGATGTTGCATTCTGGCAAGAGGCTATCAATAGTGAAATTGTATCTATAATGGAAAATCACACGTGAGTGTTGACCGATCTCCCAGAAGGTCATAAACCGTTAGGTTGTAAATAGATCCTTAAAAGGAAATTTAAACCTGACGACACTATTGACTAGTTTAAGGCTAGACTTGTAGCCAAAGGCTTTAAACAAAAGAAAGGGTATGATTTCTTTGATACCTATTCACCTATGATAAGGATTACATCTATTCGGGTGCTTCTCGCGATTGTTGCCTTGCATAATCTTGAGATTCACCAAATGGATGTTAAGACTGTCTTTTTGAATAGTGAATTGAAGAATGAGATACACATGGAACAACCCAAGGGGTTTGTTGCACCGGGTCAAGAGAAGAAGGTGTGCAAATTGGTTCGTTCCTTGTATGGTTTGAAACAAGCGCCTTTGTAGTGGCACTTGAGATTTGACGAAGTTATGTTATCAAATGGTTTCAAAATCAACGATTGTGATAAATGTGTTTACATTAAAGGCACACCTAACGTCTTTGTTATTGTGTGTCTTTATGTAGACGACATGCTGATTATGGGTAGTAATAATCAGATTATTGTTGATACGAAACGAATGTTAGAAAGAAATTTCAAAATGGTTGAGTTGAGGTTGGCGGATGTGATTCTTGGTATAAGAATTTTAAGAACATCCGATAGAATTTCTTTAACACAATCTCACTATGTTGAGAAAGTGCTAAAGAAATTCAATGCATTTGATAGCCTGCCGGCTAAGACCCCTTTAGAGCTCAACGTACACTTGAGTAAGAATAAGGGTGATCCTGTTTCTCAAGAAGAATATGCTAGAGTTATAGGTAGTTTGATGTATATCACAAACTGCACTAGACCGGATCTAGCTTGTTCTGTGAATAAGTTGAGCAGGTTCACGAGTAATCCAAGCAAGGAACATTGGAAAGCTCTGACGAGAGTTTGAGGTACTTAAAGTATACTCTTAACTTTAGTTTGCATTACACGAGATATCCCCATTTCCTTGAAGGATATTGTAATGCAAATTGGATATCTGACTCGAGAGATTCATTCTCAACGAGTGGGTATGTTTTCGTTGTGGGGGGTGGTGTTGTTTCTTGGAAATCAATGAAACAGGCGTGTATAGCTCGATCCACCATGAAATCTGAATTTATATCTTTGGATAAAGCGGGAGAAGAAGCAGAGTGGCTTCGTAATTTCCTATAGGATATTCCATGCATGTTGGAAGAAACTTGTGTCGTCAGTGGTTATACACTATGATAGCCAAGCTGCTATCGAACGAGCACATAATGGTAAATCTCGACATATACGACGTCGTCAAATACCATTAGAGAATTGATCACGAGTGGTGTTATCTCAGTTGATTATGTAAGATCAATAGATAACATATATAGCGGATCCGTTAACTAAAAGTTTGAACCGTGATCAAATGGTGAAATTGCTAGAGGGAATGAGATTAAAATCCACATCTTAAGGATGAGTATAATGGTAACCCAACCATGATGACTGGAGATCCCAAGAACTTGGTTCAATGAGAAAACTAAGTTATATGAATCTGTGTTGTAACACTCGGCCCTTCCCTAGAAAGCAAATGAGTGTTGAAGACTTGCAATATGGTGAGGATAAGTATTTTGACTTTTAATGATTCTTGATAATCGAGTATGACAAGATACTCGATAAGAGTCTCCTATATAAGTGAGAAGTGGGGCCGCTTCATGGGAATAGTCACTTATGAATCCAAAGAGGGTGTCCATGGCCGAAACGGACCCAAACGTGAGAACTGACGAGGTCGAGGTGGTATTGTGTTAATACTATTGACTCAGTATACACTAAGGAGGAATAGTTCAAGGCCTCGCGTCCACTAGTCCGCCGGTATGCCCGATGGTGTTAACTATGGAAGGTTCAAAACCACAAGTTACCTTTCCAAATGTCGTATTGCCTCACGAGAATTGAGCTTGTGTCTGCATTAATGTATGTGCATTTGCATTTCCACTCATGTGGGGGATTGTTGGAAAAAATTGATTTTGAACTCGTTGGGTTCTTAATTAATTTGATTGATTTTGAACTCGTTGAGATTTATATTTAATTACACACCAAAACATTTTCTCTCTTCTCCCCTTTACTACATTCTCATATTGGTTTTTAGGGAATTCACTAGTTTGCTTGTTTCTTTCCTTGTCAAGTTCGCTAGTGCCTTTAGAGTTTGTGGTGCTACTACTCTAAAGGACGAAGTCGTTTTATCTTTGGGGACGATACGTCGGACCGTGAGCACTAGCCGGGGCGTATCTCATCTTGTGGAAAGAGACCTTCCTCGACTCAACTTTTTCCATTTTACTATTGTAATTTCCAAAGCACTGTAATTCTCCGGTTATCTTGATTTAATAAAAATTTTATTTTATTATTACAGATAGAAGGTCAGCTTCTCTAAGTGAGAGATATATTGATCTACTCTAACAGATAGTCTTAATATAGAGTGAGTGATATGTTCTTAAATAGGTCGACTGACAGCTAGTTGGAGCTGGCCAAGTCAACTGTCAAGGATAGGTCGTGTGTGGAAGCGTTGATTTGTTGGTTGCTCTTATACTTAGAAAATATTCTACTAATTAACTAACTGTTCTTTAGACAAATTGATTGACAAATATATCCACAACTCATTGTTTTAAGAACAACTCACTACTGAGTTATGAACAAGTAAATGTAATATAAATAAATACTGAATGTAAAAAACACAACTATTTAACATGTTTCGGGAAATCCCCTAGATCGACGGTCGACTAACACACTAGATCGATGAATTCATTAGCCTTGGATTCTAGGGATGACAAAATAACTTGCAGGTAGTACCCGCGGGTACCCGACCCTAATGAAACGGGTATGGAGGAAGAAAATCGAGGACGGATGCAGGAATAGGTTTATACATTAGTACCCGAATCGGGTATGGGGCGGATACAGGGATATTTATCCCCGCCCTGATAAATTATTATAATATATTATTTTAAAAATATAATTTTTTAAATTGTTATAAGAATAAAATAATGTATACGAAAAGAGTTTTCAACTTTTGAAATTTTTTATATATAATTATTTTATTACTCTAGTTAAAAATTATTTTTTTTTACCTAAAAATATTAGTTAATGGGTACCTGATGGGTACCTTTTCCTCCCCAAATAATCCCCGCCGTACTCGCCACAATTTAAACGGGTACTGAGGCGGGTATGGAGGTTGTTTTTTTAAACGGGTGCGGGGACGGAAAAGCAATACCCGCCCCATTGCAATCCCTATTAGATTCCTTACTTATTTACTCTCGTTGAATCTGAACTCAAACTCTCTTATTTATACTCGCCAAGAATGAGATTACAACTCTCTTATTTATCCTCATTCAGAATGAGCCTGAACTTTTAATGGTTTATTTTCGTTGTTCATACTTTCGACTCTATTGCGAGGTTAAGACAAGTACATCAATGTAGGGATTCTAAAAGTATCGGTTTGAAGGCTCTATAAACAATATAGGTTGTTCTAATGGGTGTATCTCTATAATATGTGAATTCTCTAATGTTGGATTTGGTTTTGAAGCTTTGAAGAATTTCTACAACGTTTGAGCTTTGTAATTTTTGGAGATCTTCTCTCAAGAAGACATACTGATATTTTTGAGAATGATTGAAGTATATATAGTCTTCAATTTGAAAATTAGTTAGCATTTAGTGCGAATATGATTGTTGGTGTTGATTGTACTTCTAGCCGTTGGAGTTTGTTTCATGTGTCATATGACGTGGAATGTTGGACATGTTAACTGTTATCCATTTAGGCAGATCGCTAGCTTCATCCAATTTGTGTATGAGCATATCACTAGATACACATATCAAGTTATCTCTTGATCCATGCTTTGAGTTGTTTGCTGATGATTTGCTCTCCTGGTAGTTTATCTGTTACTCTTGGTCTGCTCTCTATCAAGTCGCCCGATAGATATGTTCTCTTATCGATCTGTCCATGTTGATCGCTCATCCAGCAGGTCTAATCATGTGCTCTTCTGTTAATGCAACATTTAATCTAGACAAACAGATTGATCTTACGATCAAATCTTTACATTGATCTGCTCTTGCACTTTGATCAATCTACTACAAAACAATAAGGTCATCATATGGCACATATCATAAACTTGATTTGTTCTTACATGTTGATCTCCCCTATAACACTTAGACTAAAATATGATATGTTTATTGATCATATTATTACCTTGATGTGTCATATCATATGTTTATTGATCATATATTATAATATTTTAAGAGAGAAAATATTATAATATAGTGAAAATTACTAGTATAATATTTTCTTAAAAATAAATAAAATTCATATTATAATCATCTTTTAGTTTGTATCATTAATTTTAATAATTTAACAGTCAAAATCTATTCTTAATTAACTCATAAGAAATTATTTTTATTTAATTTCTCTCTTATTTATACAATGAGGCTAAAGTCGTTAATGGTTAAAGAATTTCAAGTTTAGGCCGAAATCTAAACCCACTAAAGATCCAAGTTCAACCGACGCAGTAAAACAAACTCAGCTTGGTACATCAAAAGTCAAAACGTCACTCGTAGTCGTCATTAGTGTTTAAATTAAGGGTGGATCGGCATACCAAAATTTTTTCGCCGTACCGATACTGTACCAAAAATTTTCGATATGTTATTTTTGTATACCATATCGTATCGAATGTTTCGGTATATCAAATATCGGTATACCAAAAATTCGGTATTGAAAAAAATCAATACCGATACTGTACCGATTTTTAGGTATACTGTACCGAACTTCGGTATACCGATATACCGAAATTCAGTACGATATATTGAAAATACCGCATTTCATACTGAAAATTATACCGAAAAATTATGAGTAAACTTTTTTTTTTTTCTGTTTCCTTTTTTATTTTATCTTATACTAATAATTATATTATTGGTATAGATATATTTAACAAACATAAAGTTAATTTGCAACACTATTACATAAAATATATACAATTATTATATTGTGATCACAACTAAAAAATTAAAAAATAAATTATATGTGTATTAATTTTTTGGCAAAATTATATATGTATATTATATTTATAATAATTTTCTTAAATAATACTACCTCCGTCCACGAAGTAGCTTTCCGGTTTGACCGGGCACAGATTTAATAAAAATATGTTGACTTTAGATAGTGTGTAAAGTGTATTGAGTGTTGTGTAGTTATTAGAGAATGATATCCACTTAATTGATGATGTGTAAAATGTATTGAGTAATGAGTGGAGTAAGGGGCCCACATTAATGATGATATATATTGAGTAATGTGTAGTTAGTGGAGAATGATACCAACATTATTGATGATGTGTTGAGTAATGAGTGGAGTATGGGGTTGCCAAAAATAGAAAGTAAAGTGAGAAGCTACTTCGTGGACGGACCAATAAGGAAATATGTGAAACTACTTCATGGACGGAGGGAGTACTATAATATGTTGCATGTTATTAATATAAATCAAGATTATAAATTAATGTAAGATTAATATTAAAAAAAATAAAAATATATAAAAATTTGATAAATATCGGTATACCGATATACCGAACATACCGAAATATCGATACATACCAAACATACCATATGTACCGATCATACCGTATATACCGAAAATTACGTATATACCGAATGTACGATATATACCGAAAATTTAGTATAGTTCGGTATACCGCGGTATGGCCGAAATTCATACCGACACCGTACCAAAACTTTTCGGTTTCGTATCATAGCGTACCGAAAAAATCGGTACACCATTAATTACGATATTTTCGATTTTTTTCGATACGGCATGTTCGGTATACCGAATTTTCGGTATATTTAACCACCCCTAGTTTAAATGAGTGATCGCTCAATAAATGTACAGCTTAACCCACCTCAATCTCACAGCCATGTAACTTTATCAGATTTATTCTCTTTAATTTCTGACCTGGTTTTTAAACCCTAGTCTCTCTCTCTCTCACTCTCTATCAGAATCTATAGTTATCGGTGTTATCGCCTCTGGTCGCTGCTAGTTTAATTTAACAATATCACTCGACAACCCAATCTCTTCATTCCTTTTTCCACCTCTAACGCTCGTCAGCTTCCACCAACTCTCTCCCCTCCCTCTCTCTGCACACACACACAAGTATAATATACGTGTACGCATATACCAAATATTTCTGCTAGCGTGAATCTTACTCTCTTCGGAATTTCAAGCAGTGAAACATTGTACTGGACAGAAGAAATGTCTCAAGGTGAGCGCCTAATTCAATTTAAATTTACTGATTTTTGTGTGCTTATGTTTCTGAATTACCGTTTATACACTCACTATTCGGTTTCGTCTGATCGAGTATGATACTGCATAATACTCTCGAATAATAATGAGCTATATTCAAAAAAAGATGTCCCATTAATAACGACCAAGTTTTGAGTGTTATTATTGGAACGAAGGGATTACTAAATTGAGAACTTACACATTTCTGCTGATTTAAGTCTTTACTTTTATTTGTTTATTTCATCAATGTATATATAGATGGAAATGGATCAGCAAGCACTATGCTGTCTCCATACGAAGATGCAATGGAGGCTTTGTCTTCACTGATAACAAAGCGCAGCCGTGCAGATAAGAGCAACAACGGTGATCGATTCGACATATTGTTTGATTACATTAAGGTATATCTTGTTGAATTAGTATGCTGTTCAATATGGATCTTTTTATGCACTCAAAATCTTGTGAGTAATTGTTTATCTCCTCGTATGTTTGCGGAAATGTAGATGCTTGAACTTGAGGAGCCAATAAAACAAATGAAAGTTATTCATGTAGCAGGCACCAAAGGAAAGGTGAGATAATGAATTTAGTTAATGTTTTTGTGTTTTTGGATTTATAATGGCAACATTTCATTAACTTATATGTAGTATATCGAGTTCACTTTTTAACAACTGGTTTCTGTATGGAATAACTCTGATAAAGCTTTTTTATCTGGTGTTTTGTAACATGAAGGGGTCAACTTGCACTTTCGCAGAATCTATTTTGCGTAACTGTGGCTTCCGTACTGGGCTTTTCACATCTCCTCATCTTATTGATGTCCGAGAAAGATTTAGGTTGAATGGGTATGTTTTCACAATGCATATGTGAAGAAGGCCTAGTTCTAATGCAAAGCATGTATATGTTTACATGCATGCAATCTCACACATGCATCCATACATAAATTGAGATGGAAATGCAATCAGATTGACTGTCTTATACTCATCCCCCACCCCTCCCTGATATTTTAGTTCAGATATTTGTGAAGAGAAGTTTCTGGAATACTTTTGGTGGTGTTGGGATCGACTAAAGGTAAGCATGCTGCTGGTTCTATAATATGATTATAGCATTTTTCGTTATATATATCATTATGTCTTTGGTCTTTCAAAGTCTTAACACCTGACAAGCCTTTAAGATCATGGCTTGACAGAATTTTGGCTGCTGATGCTTTACTATATAAGTGATGCTTTGCTTGCCAATTCTTAAGCAACTAAAGTGGTACCTATCACTCATGCTGTTTATTGATGATATTGATATATGACATACATGTGTATGTTATGTAATGATAAATGTAGGAATTTAGTTGCTTGTGCTAGTATCCATCGTTCATCTATGTTACAAATCCTCATGAATGGAGTAGATAGAGTACTGGATCGGTAGTCAAGGAACTAAAGTTTTCAGACATACATAAATACATAGTAGTTACTTTTTAGTGAATATAATTCATCTAACAAATTTTTCATTGTCCAGCATCCTGTTTATGTTAACTTTATTGATGGAATACAAATTTCAAACTCAAGAATGGTGTATAAGATCAATCTGTGTATGAGAAACGCATATGATGTAGTTGGTAATTGAACTAGCTTTGGATACCCCCCTGTCTCGTATTGAAATTGCTTCACTTCCAGTTTGTGAACTATGTAGCAGTCACTAGTCTTCCAAGATTGTCAAAGTTAGATTAAAATTCTGTTCTTCTGATCCATTACAAATTAAATTCTGTATAGTCACAAGGAGTTCCTCTTGTGATAACTCTTCTGAAGCCAACTTTTCTGTTATACTCTTTGAGCCACCTGGATCCTTGACTCTGTTGTTCAGTTTTGTGCTTGTTATTATACTGGATGACCATGCACATGATATTATTCTTTCATTTGCTATTTAGACTCTTAACATATTAGTTCTTTTAGCTAGTTACAATGAAAATCACATGGCCAATGGTCCCTAACCCCAACCTCTGTTTATGATTATCCAGCACATTGCATAAACCATGGAAACATATAGGTTTTGGATGAAGACAACTGATCCTCATGATCATAAGATATAAATAGTGATCACACAGTTAAATTGGTTGGCTAGTCATCAAACATAATTTGTGTTTGGATTGCCAAAAAAAAGCCTAAAAAGTCGTAAATAAAGAGAATTATGTAGTTTGACCAATCTTAAATAATGTGGCTCAACTCTGAACTATTAAACTTTTAGTAAAATTTGGATGCTTAAGAATACAGCCTATAGACTAATGCAGCCATTTGCACTAATTTTCTTTTGTGCCTGCTTGTGATGCATTGTCTCTTCTTAATGATTTTATTGTTTTTAGGAAAGAACCTCTAATGAGGTGCCTATGCCAACATATTTCCGGTTCCTTGCCTTGCTTGCCTTTAAGATATTTTCTGAGGAGGAGGTAATTTTTACTGTACTATTTCATACATTGTACCATTTTGGAGGAACTTTATCTCATTTTGATGTTATTGGATCCAGGTCGATGTTGTCATTTTGGAAGTTGGTTTAGGTGGAAAATTTGATGCTACAAATGTGGTATGGATCAGGCGTACATGTGAAGAATGAAGTGGCCTAAATTTTTATGCTTAACTTGAAATACGTAATTGTCCAAAATATAATTTCTTGTGGAAAGGCTATATTTTGCTGGATTTCTGACATCATGATGATGTAATTCCTTCAGGTTGAAAATCCAGTTGTCTGTGGCATATCATCTCTTGGGTATGACCACATGGAAATTCTTGGTTAGTGCTTTCTCGCCATGATGTTATGGTAACTAAAGAATTTGTAAAGTTTTGGGACAGACCCCAGATATTTATGGTTCAGTAGCAGAATTATACATTCGCTGACCTTTTTAATTAGATAATTTTAATTCATATGGAAATCATTGTTTTTTGGCATTCTAATTTCATCTCTCATATTTCCTAATTTTTTTTTAACTGATGAATCTGTATGAATAGAAATTTCATTGGACACATCATTAGTTTTGTGTGCTGAACAGCCTGAACTTATAAAGACTTGAGATTTGAGACGCAATTTCATGTGGCATCCAGTTTAAATGAAATATGAAAGATTCAATACTGTTCCATTTTTGTGCACTGGTTGATTCCAATACCGATAATGATTATGGAATCTAACTATCTTAGATTTTTTAAATCCTAAGATTACTCCCCTGAGGTGTTTCGTTCGAAAAATAAACCTGCATCCTTTGTGGAAGAAAATATTTCTCACTGGTTTTATATATTGATGGGATGCCTTGAGCAGGAAACACACTAGGACAAATTGCTGGGGAAAAGGCTGGAATTTTCAAGGTTTTTGATACTGATATTATTATGTCATATTCACTATTTGAGATATGGAAAACGATAGTTTTTATTTTTTATTTTTCTTTTCTGTGAAATACATTCTAATCCAACCTTTCTTTGTTAGAATGGTTCTCCAGCCTTTACCGTACCACAACCTGAAGAAGCAATGATTGTTCTTGTGCAGAAGGCCTCAGAGCTCGATGTGAGTTATATTTCTCTACATAAATTGATTATTTCCTCATTTCAGGTCGTGAGTTACCCTCCCTCCGTCCAGGAAACAAGTACCCATTTTATTATATCCGTCCGTCCACAAAACAAGTAATCATTTGAAAATTTCCATTTTTGGTAACCACATTTTATCCTTTTACCCTTCAAATCACTTTAATTCAAACAATCATGTGTGACCCAACTCCACCCACTACTCATTTACGACTAAAGTCAACAAATTATTAAAATTCATGCTGGGTCAAACGGGGTATTTTTTTGATGGAAGGAGCGAGTATAACTTATAAGTATGAAGACATATTGTTGAGCAGCTTGACGACTATCTATGATCGTTTTGCTGAGGGTAAAGTACTACTTTTACTAGAAACAACCTCTTATTAATTTGAGTGAGGACCTGTACTTAGTGATTTATTTATGATTAATGAAAGCAAACAATTTTTGACAATATGTTTGATCTGCTTAAATCTGAATGCTTGAGGTATAAATATTTTGATTTTGGACTAAGGAACCTCATGATTTAATGTGTTTCAGTAGTAAACGAAATCCTTTCATTTAAGAGTGACATTTTGCAGTGCTTATTATAGACTTGAAAAGACGATCATGTTTCCACTCCATTTGCATTACGCAGGCATACAATGAGTAAAGCTTACATTATAATGCTTACAGTTAAATCTTCAAGTAGCGGATCCTTTAGATCCTAGCCTATTGAGTGATCGGCATCTTGGGCTTGAGGGTGAGCACCAATATTTAAATGCAGGCCTTGCAATTGCATTATGCTCAACTTGGCTTCAGAGGACAGGTCATGTTGGAGTCAATTACTTGAACCAAAATGTGAGCTATAATTTGCAACATTTTACACATTTTAGAACATAACTGGATATGTCATCAATTTTTGTTTTTGGTGTGAATGTAGACCTCTCTTCCAGAGGAATTCATCAGAGGGCTAGCGACTGCTTGTCTGCAAGGACGTGCTCAAATTGTCCTTGATCATCTTATTGAGAGAGAGAGACCAGGGGATCTTATATTTTATTTAGATGGTGCCCACAGTCCAGAAAGTATGGACGCATGTGCAAAATGGTTTTCTCTTGCAACCAAAGAAGATCGTATTCATTCATATAACCGTTCTTACAATGATGCTAAAGGATCACATGAATCAGGAAAGAATGGACCAGTTGGAAAAACTCCTACTCAGGTACTGTTCTGCAGTCATGTAAGATGTACTATAACCACAATATCAAATGATTTAATACCCAAAATTAGGCGGATTTTTTTCTTCTTTTTATGTTAGGCAGAATGTTTTTTTGTGAGTTATGTAGTGGATATAACATTAGTAAATGCGTAATTTTAGGTGGGATGTTGATGCGGGTAGCTCTCGTGATGGAACGCGTCACGGGCCTGCGAACCGGATGAGGGGTAACCGTGGGGTGGGATGATTTAGCTATGGTTACTGACTTTCAATAATTAGTGAGGGTGAGACAAAAGGGAAATAGGAACTATAATCCTGTAAGTTTGAGTAGCAAAGAAGTAGGAATTTTTTATTGAGAATTCCTCTAACTCCCTATGATTTATTTCTTGCTTCAAACTTGCATACCTCCCACTTTATTCCACTAGCCTTTATATAGGCTTGAAAAATCCTAGATAGGAAAATAATAGAAAAGGAAACATAATATTCTAAATGATAGAAAATAGCAATGTTCTAAAAATAGTTCAATCTCCCAAATCAAAGATTCCTGATTGTCAATCGGTCTCAATCACTTCCCCAGAATGGTTGTTTTGATTTGCTTGATTTATGCTCTTCTTTCTTTTGCTATAATGATGACCTATGAATGCATCATTACTCCCTCGGTTGAAATCAAGCTTGTCCTCAAGCTTGAAGTTAGGGAAGTGGAGTTGGAACTCCTCTAAGTTTTCCCAAGTGGCGTCATCCTGATGCATGCCTGCCCATACCACAAGCACTTCTTTTACTCCCCTGTTGACGCGACATCGTAGCACCTCTTCCGGTTGTGGCAGGAGCTTTCCATCATGGAGGTCAGGTAGTGTGGGAACTTCTTCTGGTGGTGGCCCTTTAAATTTCTTAAGCATCGAAATGTGGACAACATCATGGATTTTGCTACCTTCTGGTAGGGCTAATTTGTACGCCATTGTGCCAATTTTCTTGAGTATTTTGAAAGGTCCAAAATACCGTGGGGATAGTTTAGTGGATGCGCGCTTGGCCACAGTCAATTGGCGATATGGTTGTAGGCGAAGCCAAACCCACTGACCCTCTTCGAGAATAACTTCCCGGTGGTGAGTATCATAGGCCCGGCGCATTCTCTCTTGAGCTCGAATGAGATGAGTTTTAGCATCAACTAAGATGTCATCTCTCTTCTTCAATTCTCCATCCACTGCATCTACTTTGGAGGAACCTAGTTCATATGAGATAAGTCTTGGTGGTTCGCGCCCATATACAACCTTGAAAGGTGAAGTACCTAGAGCCGAGTGAAAAGATGTGTTGTAGCAGAATTCTACCCATGGCAGCCACGCTACCCAAGTACGAGGATGATCCCCAACCATGCAACGAAGATACATTTTGAGAGTACGGTTGACCACTTCGGTCTGTCCATCCGTTTGTGGGTGGTAAGATGAAGAGAAGGACAATTGTGTGCCACATAGCTTAAAGAGTTCTCTCCAAAACGAGCTTGTGAAAACTGCATCTCGGTCACTCACAATTGTTTCAGGCAGACCATGTAACTTGAAAATGTTTGAAAAAAATGATTGTGCTACTGATGCTGCTGTGTACGGATGAGAAATGGCCATAAAGTGGGCATATTTGGAGAAACGGTCGACTACCACATAGATCACTGATTTTTCTCCCACCTTAGGTAGACCATCAATAAAATCCATGGAGATGTCTGCCCAAATATGTTCCGGGATTGGAAGGGGCTGTAATAAACCTGCAGGGTGCAAGTTTTCCCATTTATTTTGTTGGCAGATTGCACAACTGGAGATGAATTCCCTTACCACCGACGCCATGCCTTCCCAATAGAATTCTCGTTTCAATCGATGTAAAGTTTTTTGAATCTCTTCATGAGTTGCATTGTGGACAGCAGCAAGAATGGTGGAAACGTAATCTGAATCGTGCCGAACAAAGATTTTTGATTTGTAATAAACGAGACCATCTTGGATTGTCCAATTGGGATCATCTCCTTGAGCTGCTTTGGTGAAAACAGCTCGTCCCTCCGCCGACTATTGGTAGTGCCGTCTCAAATCCTCCAATAATTGAGAATGGACCATGGTGACCGCCATGAAGGTTCCTTGCTTGCTGTCACGCCGAGATAGAGCATCGGCTGCTTAGTTTAATTTTCCCGATTTATATTAGACTTCAAAATCGAAATCCAAAAGTTTGCTCATCCAATGTTGCTGTGGGGATGTAGTTAGCCGTTGTTGCAACAAGTATTTGAGGCTGTAGTGATCTGTTCGAATCACGAAAGCGCGTCCCCACAGATAGTGCCTCCAATTTCTGATAGCTTGAACCAAGCCAATTAATTCCCTTTCATATGCTGGAAGTGTAAGATGGCGATCAGCAAGTTCCTTGCTGAAGAAAGCAATGGGGTGACCCTCTTGTTGCAACACTGCTCCAATTCCCACTCCAGATGCATCACACTCAATGAAGAAGGGCTTGGAGAAGTCGGGTAACTGTAGCACAGGTGCGGTGGACAGGGCATGTTTGAGCTCGTCAAATGCTTTATGTGCCTCAGTGGACCAGAAGAAGGAATTTCTTCGGAGAAGTGAGGTTAAGGGTGCTGCGTGGACTCCAAAATTTCGGATAAAACGTCGGTAAAAACTGGTGAGGCCAAGGAATCCTCGGAGAGCAGTAGTTGTGGCAGGTATCGGCCAATCAAGGACTGCTTGAATTTTTGAGTTGTCCGCTGCCACTCCTTTAGCATTAATCACATGTCCAAGATAAGTGACCTCCGGCTTACCGAAGACGCACTTCTGTCTTTTAAGGAATAAGTGATGGAGTTGCAATAACTCGAGCACACATCTAACGTGCTGCAAATGTTCCACCCAAGTGTTACTGTAGATTAAAATATCATCAAAAAACACTAACACGAATTTGCGCAGGTGAGGTCCAAATACTTCATTCATAAGTGCTTGGAAGGTTGACGGTGCGTTGCACAAGCCGAACGGCATGACGAGAGACTCAAAATGGCCGTGGTGGGTGCGGAATGCTGTTTTCTCCACATCGTCTGGACACATCCGAATCTGGTGGTATCTCGAGCGTAAGTCGAGTTTTGTAAAGCACCGAGATCCATGAAGTTCATCCAAAAGCTCATCGATGATTGGAATTGGAAATTTATCCTTAATAGTTTGGGCATTTAATGCCCGATAATCGATGTAGAAACGCCAAGATTTGTCCCCTTTGGTGACCAATAATACGGGCGAAGAGAATGGGCTGCGACTAGGCTGAATTTGCCCTTTGGCGAGCATCTCAGAGCATTGTTTCTCAATTTCATCCTTTTGCAATTGTGGATAGCGGTATGGCCTTACCGCAACTGGGTCTGCCCCGACTTTTAAAATGATTCGATGATCACACTTCCGTTGTGGAGGCAGTGATGTGGGTTCCGCGAAGATATAGCCAAAAGAATTCAGTATCTCCTCCAGGGCTTGTTCATTGGAGATAATAGGATGTATGGAATGCATAATGGTATCATGGGGTGTTGTTTCGCCTGTCCACGTTACCATTCTCCCCCGCAAAGAGAAAGTGACCCTTTGCTCCCGAAAATTACACATAATATCTCCAAGTTCCTCTAGCCATTTTACTCCCAGAATGATGTCAAAGCCAGTAAACGGTAAGACAAAAAGAGTAACCAGAAAAGTAACACCATCCTTACTGAGCTGAACATGTTCGCAAACACCAGTGCTGAGAAGTTTTTCACCATTTGCTACGGCTACTCGGAAGTCCTGGCGAGGAGTGATTGGCAATCCAAGTGAGAGAGCTGTATTGGTATTAATAAAATTATGCGTGCTCCCAGAATCAATTATTGCAAGCACGTAATGATCTCCCAATTGCATCTGCACTTGCAGCGTATTTGGATGACGAAGTCCAGCCATGGCATAAAGAGAAACTGTGGGTTCAGCATTGATGTCGGAAACTTCATCTGCATGGTCGTCCTCCATCCAAAGACAAAATAATCGTTTGCATCGATGTCCAGGAACAAATGTCTCATCACAGATGTAGCAAAGACCTTTAGCACGTCGTTCAGCTGCTTCAGCTTTGGACAATCTCTTAATGGGTGGAGGTAACGCAGTGCGTGTTGAAGTGGGAGTTGTGGTTATGGGACGTTGTGTTGGAGGAGGTCGTGTTTCGTTTGGAAACCTTGGTGGCATAGGCAACTGTTTAGCTTGAGTAGAAGTCCACAGCTGTAATTTTCTTGCGAAAAGTCTGGCTACACTGATGGCCATAGTCAAATTCAATGGCTTTTGATACTCTACATCAATGCGTAAAACTTCATCAAGCCCAGCTGTGAAAATTGAAACTTGATACTCCATTCGTAATGGTGGAACACAAGATAGGTGAGTTTGAAATTCCTTGATGTAGTCCTCTACAGGGCGCCCTTGTTGCTTAAGATTTGTTAAATCACCTAATGGATTTGCACCGCCGGGAGGACCAAAGCGTTGAATGCAGTATTCTCGAAAATATTCCCAGGACGGATGGGGCTGATCATGATGCAAGTGATGATACCAAAGCTGGGCATCACCAGTGAGATGGTAGGCCGCCGTTGAGACTCGCTTAGCCGGTGGGGACATTTTGATTCATGAAGTACATTTCACAACGAAACAACCAACTGAGTGGATCTTCTATGCCAGAGAAAAGAGGAAAATCAAGACGTGGCCCTCGATCAGTAGGTGCAGAATGCACGGTGTTGTGTGCCTCCAGTATTTCGGGATCAGCAGAGGCGGTTTCCTGATTAGAAGATCTGGTTGTGTCTGTCAGTAGTTTTTCCAGCATTTGTTCCACGCGGTTGATGGATTCCTTCAGTACGGAGACTTCTTCTTTCGATGCAAATGAATCGCCCATGATCCCGGCAACGGAACCAATGATGCGGGTAGCTCTCGTGATGGAACGCGTCACGGGCCTGCGAACCGGATGAGGGGTAATCGTGGGGTGGGATGATTTAGCTATGGTTACTGACTTTTAATAATTAGTGAGGGTGAGACAAAAGGGAAATAGGAACTATAATCCTGTAAGTTTGAGTAGCAAAGAAGTAGGAATTTTTTATTGAGAATTCCTCTAACTCCCTATGATTTATTTCTTGCTTCAAACTTGCATACCTCCCACTTTATTCCACTAGCCTTTATATAGGCTTGAAAAATCCTAGATAGGAAAATAATAGAAAAGGAAACATAATAATTCTAAATGCTAGAAAATAGCAATGTTCTAAAAATAGTTCAATCTCCCAAATCAAAGATTCCTGATTGTCAATCGGTCTCAATCACTTCCCCAGAATGGTTGTTTTGATTTGCTTGATTTATGCTCTTCTTTCTTTTGCTGTAATGATGACCTATGAATGCATCAGATGTCATATTCTCTCTCTGTTCTTTAACTGCTACTCATAGTTTAGATGTTGATCGATGCATTGATATATCAGGTAATGACTATGCCAACTAGCATCAAACATCAACCAAAAAGAAAAGAAAAAAAACAAAGAAAGTGGGGTCAATCTTGGAAACCTTGTGTTTAGTTGTCCAACAAAATTATGTTATAGTGGTGCACGTGTGGAATATGATTATCTAAAATATTTGGTCGAATGTGAATATCTCATCTTCTCTTCAGTTATTTGAGCAACAGTTGATATGATATGTTTTAAAGGGTTATATTCCTCATTCTCTAATAATCTATCAGTCCTTCTTGGTTTTGTAAATCTAGTTTTGTTATTGTACTAGCCCAGATAAGTGAGGATTGAAGCTGCATGACATAGTGAAAGCTCTTGAGTTTAATGGTTATGGTTGGTGGAGAGAATGTACCCCATGAATAAGTAATTACTTGAATATATTCAGAAGATCAAGACTATATATATGATGTCTAGAGAAGTGATGTTTGTACCTAGCAGGCCTTGAAAATTAGACCTTCATGACTGCCAAAAAGGTTTCCTTATATACAATATAGTTTTAGAAAATCGCCTATAGTTAAATGCTCTCTTTTTTCAGCATACTATTTTTTCCTACACTTAGTTTATCTATAATAGTCACATGATGAATTTAATTTGTTTGCAAATGTGCAGATTCTATTGTTCAATTGTATGTCTGTGAGAGACCCCCAGTTGCTTCTTCCGCGCTTGATAAATGCATGTGCAAGTCATGGTAAATGCCGAGTTTATTAAGTGCATTTGGTGTAGAATGGATTGATTGATGAAGGAAAATGCATTGTATTAAAGATTTTTATTTAAAATTCATTTGATTTCTTCTGGATTTCAAGGATTGGAGAATGGTAAGATTTCCAGTTTTTGCTTTAGATCAGCACCCTTCAACCCTCTCCACAAAGAAAATATGGAAAGGAAGTGAAGAAAGAAACCCCATATTAAATACTCTCTTGCATCAATGCTTTCAGGAGTCTACTTCAAGAAGGCTTTATTCGTCCCGAATACGTCAGTGTATTACAAGGTGGGCACTGCTTTACCTGCTGCTGATGGTCAAGTTGATTTATCATGGCAGATGACACTTCAAAGAATATGGGAAAGTCTCGTTGTAGGGGAAAAAGGTAAGGTTGCTAGTATTTTCCATTTTCTGTTCATTGGTTTCGTTGAGTAGAATATACAGACTTTTTTCTTGTCTATTTTGCACAATATTCTCTAAACCGTAATTTTAATTATTTCTTTGGCTTTCTGCATTGAACATGAACATATTCCAACATTTAAAGGATGTTTTATCTGTGGCTATCCTTAAATCTATTACTAATACGATTTGTTTTAAACCTTACAGATAGAGATCCCAGAAACACAGAATTAATTTGTGAAGCATGCAGTGATGATAACGAGAAAGGTGGTCTTAGTTCTGAGAACAGCACTGTTTTTACATCGCTTCCTCTAGCTATTAATTGGCTCAGGGATAGCATCCGTAAAAATCAATCTGTTCGCTTCCAGGTATGTTTAGCAGTCAGCTAATTTGAAGTTCGAAATATATATATTGAGCCTTTTACTTGTCTGAAGACAAAATTCCATTTTACTACACTAAATTAGAGGAACGTTATGTTACTCACCCACCATAAGTTTATGTGGAGTCATGTCATCTTCCCAAGAGCATATCATCACATCAATAATAACTTAACCCATTCTTGATAGCGTACACAAGTGATGAACTTGATGAAAACTCAGATCAGTGAACTGTGTGAAGAATGTTGTTATTGACAAAACAATTTGATATATGCATGCCTTTTAATAAATGCCGATCCTCGGTTTTTAGTAATTCTCGTGTTTTACAAATTTTTGTTTGTGTTTTGCCTCACCAGGTCCTTGTGACAGGTTCGTTGCATTTAGTAGGTGACGCATTGCGATTAATCAAGAAGTAAATTTGGTAGGATGAGAGATTTTTCTCAATGACAAAAAAAAGCCTTTTTCTTTTACCGATATTGTATCATATTCAACTACAAGTAACACATTTGTGTCTTTAAGAATTTGTTTATGTTCCGAATTCCGATCACCATTTGATGATTTATGACCATATGTAACACTTTATATCCCTATATATATGCATAGTTGTTTCATTCATTGTAAATATTCATTTTTTATGTTTTAATCATTTTATGATTTTAATGTTCAGATATTGGCGATAACTGGTGATACTCCCGTCATTAGGTTTTTGGTGTTTGTGTATGAGATACATATATGTATATGTTGAAAGAATTGTACTTGTATAGGTAGGGCAAACTTAAAATGCGTCCAATGCAAATTTGGAAATAAAAGTCATTTATTAATAATTTAAATACATATATATATATATATATATCAATACTCCCTCATATTTTAATTAAGTGTTATTTTTGTTGTAACATGGAAAAAATAAGAGAGAAAGAAAAGAAAATCACAAAAGTACGGTGCAGAGAAAAGAAATGGTAGGGCGTCAAAACCTTAGAATTATATTTTCATATATATAGGTTGTTCACTTTATAAGGGATACATTTAATAATAAATACACTAATATTCTAAATAGTAATGTCCACATAAATAATAATATTCATAATACTCCCCTTGGATATTACTGTGTGATGTACATACCTCGTTAAAAATCTCGTTAAAAAATCATATGAGATAAAAACAGTCGAAGAAAATAGTATATGTCATACACATATATATTCATTATTTGTTGTCTCATTAAAAACCTTCACCAAGAAAACTTAATGAGAAAAAACTTGGTAAGGGAAAAAGAGTACAATATGATATAACCTTCAAGGTGTAATATGGTAGACATTCAAGTCTAACTTAACTAAGAGAACCTCTAATTCTATGAATCCATTCCGATGGAGAAAAATGATACTTAACATACAATTTATATTGTATTGCACATGTTGCATCATTAAAAACTTTAACTAAGAAAACCTCATGGGAAAAACTTAGTAAAGAGAAAAAGAGTGCAACCAATTAGTCTCCAGACGTAATCTTCAGGATTATTTATTTGGTTTTAATGACATAATCTTCAAGATTATGTATAAGTTGTCAAGCGCACTGGATCTATTGTGGATGTTCCGCGTTCAGTTAATTCAATAGCCTTTTTCATTGCTTTTCAAAATGAAACTCTAATATCTCCCTCTCAATAAAACAATTTATAAGTATGACAATTCAATATTATAAACATATTCTGATATAGAAAATAGAGTATTGCCATACAATATATATGTATTGCACAAGTTGTCTCGTTAAAAACCTTAACTAAGAAAATCTCGGGGGAAAACTTAGTAAGGAAAAAAAAGTGCAACCAATTAGTCTTCAGGACATATAATCTTCGAGATTATTTATATGATATTCATTACATGATCTTTAAGATTATGTATAAATTATTGTTCCCCCTCAATAAATATTCATATGACCTAGTATAAATCTTCAATATTATCAATATATGAATATAAATGTGGGAAGAAAATTAAGTATACACAGTGTCGTTGCTCTGTTGGAGCTCATTTGTGCAACACATTATATTATTTCTTATAGAAAAATAGTGGGGATATGTTTCATATCGTCATACCAGTCCAAGATCAAATTATACGAGGATCAAATAATTAATCATCATTCGAGTAGCACACCAATGTCAATCTCAATTTTTGTACCAATATAAACACACAACTTGTGTATCTTGAAGATAACCAATTATATGTTCATTATATTATTTAAATATCTCATACAAGGAGTAAATAATATATTTTGCTAGAAAATCAAATTTTCTTGAATCAGACCTGATATATTAATTAGTGTTTCTAGCACTTCGAACAATGAACTTCTAGTTCAACATTATTTTGTTATTTTCTTTTGGTCTAATTGAGATCATTCACTTCAAGTAACGAAACAATCATTGGGGCAAGGTGGATGTTATTTATCAAAAGTATGTTCTCTATAGAATCTTATTCGAATAGATTGACTGGTAAAAACATATTCTTTCATGAATGTTCTCGATCTGCAGGTCGAGATACTAGTTAGACTTACTTAAGTCTCAATTCAAAATCTTTGTCATTAGACATGAACTTAATATTCTCAAATGCTATGTGTTCCAAAAATACAAAAATTCAAATGGTAAGCACATGAAAACACATTTTATAATTATCATACATCTTCTTCCGGAAGAATTCACTTAGTTGAATTTTCAACTATCATAAAATAGTAATCTTATTTGAGAAAATACATGTTACAAATTTATTTTTCTTAATTATAAGAATTATCATGTCCATCTGGACTCTCATAAGATATTTGTCAAGTGACATTTTGCAAGATTATAGTCACGACTTATACTAAATGGATATTTATATCCATGATTACTGCCAAATGTTTGATAGCGGAACATTTTAATTCGATAAGAGAGCATATGTAATTAATTTAGAATTTCAGCTAAAATCTTTGAGTTAATCTCGCTTTATTCATCACCAACCAATTCATTGCATTTATCATTTTGTACAAGCATTCAATTGTGTCCTACATGGACCACATTATTTATTTCTCTATTATGCAAGCATTCATATGTCCTACCGGGACCACATTGCATGGTGCATGTACCACGAAAGACTTTCACCTATTTAGCGAGTTAACTCTGCTTCAATTGTTCTTCTAACTTTATTTAATGTTTTTGACATTGTTCTATCAACTTTACTTTTGGATCCAAATAATCGATTCGCAAGCAATTTTTGAGGCAAAATTTGTTGTCGACAACTATAATATGTTTATTTTACTCTCTTTATATTGACAAATTTCTAGTCAATTTCAATATAAATTTAAAACCAGATATATTTCATTTACCATGATATTTGAATTTGGTCGTTCCGTAATCACAATATTATGATTATTTAGTGCACGTGCAAATGTACTGTGATTCACGTCTTTAAGACGATCCTCTTCAGGAGGTTTTTGGAGTGAAGTAATTTGTTAAATTATTATTCCGCGGATTATAATCTTTAGCACCAATGCATATATCACACTTCTATTGTTATGCTTCTAGCATAGAAGAATTGATCTCATTAGATATTTCACGCTTCTAGTGTTATGTTTCTAATATATAGGAATTGATCTCATTTAGAGATATACATATCAATCTCACACTTCTAGTATTATAATTTATTTTTCTAGAATTAATCCATTCGGTACGTTTGGTGATGATAAATAAATAGCATACGAGAAATGATTTATTTATATCACACACTAATTATATAAAGGGGTGACCCAACTCTCATGCCTCTATCATTTGAGAATAATTTGGGTCTTTAAAAATATAATTTTCGCAACATGATATTAGATAGATTTTATAACTAAATAATTTGGGTCTTTAAAAATATAATTTTCGCAGTATGATATTAGATAGATTTTATAACTAAATAAGCTAATTGACTAAGGAAGACTCTGATTCTTTTTCAGAGATACTCCACTGTCGCATGAATATTCCCCTATGGCACACCCTGGGGCCAGAAATTGCAAGGGACATGATCAATCACTGCTACAAGAGTTGAATATTTTAAAGCAATGCGTTCTGAAATTATTTGAACTAATTGTGTCATAGTTGAGTGTTTCTGTTCAATCAATACATAGACAAAAATATAATGTATATCACTCTCAAATGTGGCCTTTGAGTTCAATTGCTTTTGGTTTGTCAGTCCACGATTACAAATTCTCGTTGATTGCGATATTCAAATATTTGAATAAGGCAATTTTTAATATATTAAGATTAATAAGCTCGTCTAGAGCTAATATTTGTGGTGCTATTTCAAAATCAATAATTTTCTCATGTATTCTTCTGGAACACGTATTGATAATAAATAACATAATACTATTAAGCAATGTAACATTTATGAATTTTCAAATAACCTTACTGGTCCTATACATATAACTTTTATACAGTAGCACATGAAAAGTGGTTTGAAAGGTTTAATTCCAATCAAGTTTTCAATATAGATGTATTATGATAGAAATTCTAATTTGCAACTGTATCATTCATGCTTTAAAAACCTATAAAGTAAGGTGCATTAACCTGTGTATTAAATTTTCCCACTATATGAAATAGTGCTCTTTATCCTAGTTTATTATATATAAAAACATTAATTATATGTTGTTAGCAAGTGAGAATATTTCTTGCACTCCGCACAATGTCACAAGTATATGCATGCTTATATGTAACTTTTAAAGCATCAGTATCATTTATTCAAGAACACATAAAATAAAATAAATACAAGAACTATTTGTTCCCATCTATTCGACCAAAAAACAAATCACTGGTCCAACTATTGTTTCTCCAGTTGAGTTCTTTCATCCATTTTTCAATCTTGTACTAATTCATCTCATCAATATATAAGTGTCACGTGTGTGCATCAGTTTGGATCTAAATCAACAATACAGAAACAACTATAATAACGATTAGTCTAGTCACACAAGAAACACAACTTAGGATGCATAGGAACTGCCCCTGCACACAAGGGATATTAATCCTTTCTCAAGGGTGAATTTCTGTTATATATCTATAATTCTATACACATAAAATTGGCATTCTGCAACACACCAGTACATACACGTGCACAAATACCGTAAAAAGATGGAAACAACGAAGGTACGCACTTTTGTACTCAAGAGAAGATAAAGTTCTCATTTGCAGAAACATTAATTCTATGAAGATCAAGTTCTCTTAAACTAATGAAGTTTTGGACCAGTCTATGCATATTAGGGAGATTAAGTCGAAATCAAGCGACAGATCAAGAGAAACTAACTTCGTAATTTTCATCTCATCAAAAGAAAAATCAAATAAGAGTAGCCCAAAATTAGAGAAATTAAATAAGCCCACCATATGTAACGTTATCAAAATTGAATAAATGTCAATCCCAAATTTGAAATAAAAACTGATTAGAGATGAGAACATAGCATTGTAGGTATCACCAGGGATGTTGCCGTATTTAGCAGCTCAAGAGGACGAGTCATTTTAATCCCACGAGAACTTGGAGATTTTTGAGTAATCCGCAGAGGTATGGAAGTTATGTTCGAGTACTCCGCGCACGCAGCACTCAATCACCAATCGGAGCTATGTGTAGAAAGTTATGGCCGCTGTACTCAGAACCGTATAAGATGCAGAAAGAGAGAATGGTCACAGGCCTTAGGCCAGCCAAAAAGCAAAGTGTTGTCTTAATCAATTTCATACACCCACAAGCAAAGGGGTTTTATGTATAAAACCATTTGCAAAGCTTCTCTAGTGTTGCGCCTGAGTGTTGCATCTTCTTTAGTTTGGTATCCATGAACATGCTCTGATAGTCATCACCATATTTCTCGCTCTTGCTATTAAACAAATGGAAACAATGTCCTTCTCCGTCCGACTCCATCATCTCCACCTCTCCACTCCACTCGCTCTTCTTCAAACCCTCATAGTAAGCTCTTCCCAATCATCACCAAAGTACAGCTTGAAGAGGTTGATTGTAATGTATAAAACCAGCAGACCCTTTGCGGCAAGAAGGAAACCCATCACTGCACCTGATCTAAATGCAACAATGAAAGCTTTTCCCACACCTTTCCTAGCCTCTAAAGTAGTTCTCGCATTGGCATAGGTGGACATTTTCATTCCCAGAAACCCAGAAAACAAAGAAGTTACCGCACCAAGAAGGAATGATATGGTGCTAAATATAGCTGAGGCAAGAGCAGGCTTGCACGATTTGGTGACATCAAATGTACAAGCTCGAGGCTCAGTGCTGAATCCTTCCACAGAGCCAAGAAAGAGGAAAATCAAGATAGCAAAAGCAATCATGAAGACACCTACATACAGCTTAGAAGAAAACGATGGGCCAATCACTGGTTCACGGCGGCGCTTCCATCTGGAAGCTCGAGAGTGGCGAAGATCGTGATCGCGTCCTTCGTCTTCTCCGCATATTGATTTTGCCAATTGAAGTGTCGAAAGTCATATTGTAAATAATTGTTGCATATTGATGTAATGGGATGGACATAAGCGTGAGGAGATGCAGAGCATAATGTGTTAAGGTGGAACTATAGGGAGAATTCCAGAGAGAATTGTTTTCTTGCAATAAATACGATTTTTCAATGCAATTCACCGACTCAATGCAGTTTTGACCACTTCTCCGACCTAAATGGCTTCCTGAGCTATAGTTTATTTCCTTATCTGGAATGTCTCACCAACAACTTTAGCTTTGTTGATTTTGGATAATTCCATTTTTCTTTCTTGGTGAAACAAAGGATATCTTGGTCGGGGGAGAGAAGGGGAAAATCCCATACGACCCAATACATCTAACAAGTCGCGCTATACTCAGTCAACCCAAGCTGCATCTTTCTCTCTAGGAGTCCAAAAAGGTACTTTTGGAACACCAATAGACATGAAGTGAAAGAAAAAAGGAATTAAATACCATATTTCACTTTGATGTGGAAATGGTTAGATACTCGTGCTAATAACGTGTTGTAACACGTAAGAAATAAGAGAAAGAAAAGAAAATTACAAAGATACGGCGCAAAGAAAAGAAACAGTAGGACGTCAAAATCGTCGAATTACATTCTCATTCTCATATATATAAATATAGGTTGTTCATTTTACAAGGGATACATTTAATAATAAATACACTAATATTCTAAATAGTAATGTTTATATAAATAATATTATTTATAACAATTTTGAACTTTTTGATTATTTTTTTATGATTGACGTTTTGCATTTTTGTTGCAAATATTACTCCTATTAGTAAATGCTAAAATTACTTATATTAATGAACATAAAAAATGTATAGTTTTTTTTTACATTGTCTACCAATTGATATTGAATTGTGTCAATATAAAAATAGACATGAATTAGAGTCATTATTAATATAAAATTATTTTATTAAAACTTGCGAAAGGCATTAGAACGATGCATATTTAGAATAGGTGGGAATATTTATTTTTTTATTTCATTAAATTGTATAATAAAAAACAACAAAAAAACAGACACGTTGATTTAAAATAATTTTGCTCTCCTTACATGTTTTGAAACAAAAACATCAATTTTTTCATTAATTTTATCCAAAAGATCACACTCAATCATTATTAATTGTGCGATCGACCACCTCACATCTTCAAAACCATAGAAGTACATCTAAAACTAAAGGACAATTGCATTATTATAACGGCTCCACTGTTTTTTTTTAATGGATCTTTTTTTGTGTTTGATTTAGCAATCCTAAAGCTTATTTTTTAGCCGAAAAAAAGAAAAAATTTGGTTTTTTGACATTCTTTTTTATAACTTAAATATTATTAAGAGTCCATTAATGTGAAAACAAACATGTTTGTGACGCTGAATTGAATTTCCAATAGATAAAAGAAAGTCGAAAATGAAGTTGGGGTGGGCATTTAAAATTTTGTTTTCATTAAATGTTTTCTACATTAGTTGGGTACCCTACCCGAACCCGAAAATCCCTAATTTTTTCATACCTGAACCGAAAAATATTTCGGGTACCTGAACCCGAATTGGGTATTTCGGGTACCCGAAATTACCCGATTTAATTAAAAAATTCTTATTTTCGGGTATTTATCGAATATTATCGGGTAATTTTAAAAAATTCAAATATTTAGAGTATTAAAATATTTTCAATTATAAATTAAAAATATAATATTATATAAATAATAATAAAAAATAAATAAATTCGGATTCCGGGTAATACCCGATCGGGTATCGAGTATTACCCGAACCCGAAAACCCTAGAATATCAATACCCGACCCTGAAAACCCGATACCCGATTCCCGAATAGACACCCCTAGTCAACAACTGTGATTGATTTGGTCAGACTAAGTAATTGTATATAATTTTCGTTTGATCCACATATCTAGTCTACATTTTAACATGACCACATCTATAATATAGTTAAGAGTCTTAGAGATGTGCAATAATCGAGGCGAATAAAAAAACTAACCGAATTGATAAATTTTGGTCGGTGTCTATTCAGTTTCAATTTGAGCAGTTCAGTTTGATTTGTAAATTCTAGAACCATTTCAGTTGTCCTAATATACATCTCCTTTTAACTCATCTTGAAATACTTATCTTAACTATAGAAGAATAGGTTTCTTTGCAAATTTAAAAATTATATCGACCTTGTCCTAAGAAATCTACTGTAAACTCTACAAACCCCTCACTAAGTTAATAAATTAATATTATCTAATATTTACAAAATAAAAAAACATTACATGATAATAAATCAAAATAAGAATTAAGAAAAAAATTATGAATAGGTGGTACAAAATCAAAAAATAACGAAGTTGACAGCTGTGGGATTTGAACCCACGCCCTTTCGGACCAGAGCCTAAATCTGGCGCCTTAGACCACTCGGCCAAACTGTCAATGTAAAATTTATATGATAATAATATATATTTTGCATCCCTATATATAGCACGTAAATTTCATGTGATGGCTATGTGAAATTTTTATATGCGACATTACACAAGATAATTATAATGCACACCTTTCCGATAAATTGCGAAGTTGAATATTGTATTTATGCCCGACCAAAGTGAAGAATATACTAGTAGTAGATAATAACACAATGGTATATAGTAGATATCTACCCTTCTCAGCCACTGACACCAACAAATATTTATACTTTTTTCATCCTTAAAATAATTTATAGTTTGGCTTGTCACAAATTTTGATTTTAAATTTTCATGATATATTTTGATTTTAATAGACTTTGATTCTCACTTAACGTATTATTTTAAATTGAATTGTATTTAGTGATTGAAATTTGAATCACATTCCAGCTATTATTTTTTACGTGTAGGTACTGATTGTGGTGACTCTAATTATTTATAAATGAAAATTTTAAAATGTAAATCATTTTTTCACCATTTAAAAAGGACAAATTGTGAAACATCTTGTTGGAGGAGGGAAATAATTAAGATATTGCATACATACAAAAATAGTAACTTGAAATATTGTGAAATCTATATATATAAAATAGGAAATATTCAATTTAAAATCAATTTGAATGTTAATTCTGTAATTCAATTTAATTTTAATGGTAATTAAAATTTTTTTTACCCCTGCGATGCACGGTAACTATTATAAATTAATTTTTATTATTATAATATAGTTATAAATTATAATGATTAAGTAGAATAGGATATCATGCATACGTTAGACTCCTCATTTTTTTTTATTATTTTTTAAATAAAATTTATTTAATAAGATCTTAATATAAGAAGAAACAATTTATAACTACATAAAGAATGCGACTGATCATAAAAAATGATATTAATATGGCCATCAACTTAGTTATTAACTTGTTAGTTAGCATTCTTATTTTATCACAGATTCACAAAGTGAAAGCATTGTCAATTTTTATTGTAATAGAATAATAGTAATTCAACTTTTTCTAAAAGATAAACAAAAATATAAGATCTACCACTTCAAATAATATAAGAGTGATACTTACCACACTTTCAGCAACTCAAAATCACATACAGCCATACATCACATGCCGATATCAAAGTAATCTTACTGCTTCAGTGCCATTGGCGAGGCATCCATCCTCATCTGCAGTTGCAGGTCCAATAGTATCAGTTTGTGCACTGCAATCTGTGACACTTGAATGTCATTATTCTTTGTCTCTCCTATCTCTTGCACGTGGCTGTGACTATCAAAAATTGATTCCTTAGCTTCAAATTTGTCACTTTCAGCTGGTTCATTGGCTTGCTTCTTGTTCTTCCTCCTCCTCTTCTTCTCATCCTCCATTAGTTGATAAAGTCAGGTGCTGACAAATAAAAGGGACGAAAGCCAAACAGGAAGGAGCTGAAGCAACTATCGGGAAATAATCTTTTTCATAATAAAAGGAAAATATCATCATCAAAACTATTCAAGGTCTCACGTTATCAGGATGTGAACAAATATTGTAAACATAAAAATTTGAAATTTGAGTGTGTGATTTAGCACACAAGCAGCAAAGTCAAAATCAAAACAGAAAAAAAGAACAGAAATGTGAATTGAAATGGCACTTCAATGACTATACATAAAGCACTTTTTTTTCACATGGAAATAATAACTGAGCTCACAAACAATGATAAAGCATTGAAATATTTTTAGCAAAATGACTTGGAAACTAATACCTATCAAGTTGGGACACATACAACGCTAAATAAGTGAAGAAATTCAAGAAAGTACTACAAAACCTTAGGAAGCATAAAGGATCTGACTTATCAATCAAGATTATCATAAAAGTTGCAATATACCTTAAGGCCCATAATCTCACATTGTCATCTAGAAAAGCAGCCAAAATACAAAGGCAGCAAAATAATGAATATACACTGTCAAATTTCATTAAACATACATTTCCACAAGCAGACTGAGGATTATTTATCTGGTCCATAGTAAGTCCAAGCTTCACTTTTTCCTCTTCATCAGCTCTTCCGCAACTGCAATTTTTGCAAGCTTTCCTTGTGCTTCCAACTTCTCAATCACCTACTGCAGAAGCACTCCACTGTTGTGGACTTGAAGTGTAACCAGAGGGCTCCTCCTCGGTAAGGAGGCTATCCTCGTCAATTAAATCATCATCGCCATTAATCTGAACTTTTGGTAGAACTTGGGAAGTGTTTTTTAAGGCAAAAGATGATCATCCACAAGTAGAAATTAGCACGTAAGTTCAGAAGATTAAATTTATATTTACTGAGTTAACAAAAAGACCTACAAGGTGATGATCATCAAAAGTAATTACATCATCTGGAATAATATTAGCTCGAGTTACAAGTACAAACCAGATCACTATTTGATGATTTTGCCCTGTGTTAAATGTAACCCTTACCTACTGAAACAGGTCGGCTAGCTAAGGATAAAAGAGTTGGTCTTAAAGAAAACCATGCTATACAAACACAATACTGAAAATAATTGTTCAAATTTAAGTTTAGGGAGAGACGCACCCAAAAGACTCCCTACGTATATCCAGAATCCAGCCAGGAACAACTCCCGTTCAAGAAGAATCAATAAAAACAACTCCCGTTCAAGAGAAGTGTTTTTCTGCAAGCATATTACAAGTAAGATAACGTATTCAAAGGAACAAACTTATCAATTAAAAGTAACTTATCAAAGGATTCACAGCTTAAAAATTTCTTCTATGCAACATATTACAAGTAAGATAACGTACTTTGTGAGAACATCAGTTTCGCTTATGAATGAAAAAAAAAAAAATTCAAATGCGACATTACCGCCGTTGTACAGAAATATGAATGCAACAAATTTGAGCAATTCCAATCAACATGTACGGTAAATTGCAGGAACCAATCCATATGGAAATTAATGGTTGAATGAATTGATGCAATAACACATTCTCCATATCTCCATTCTCCAATGCATCATATTAATCATAATGTAAATGATAAGAAGGAAAAATACAGAAACTCGCACCAAATGAAAAACAAAAGTCAGTTATCGCTTGAGAGTAAAGCCTCTAAATAAGTGTAGTTAGATTTTGCTTCAAACGGCATTTTGCCTTCATTCTATTCTGCACAAATACCACTTTAATTTATTTCTAACTGACGCATCTGTGACGAAATTATATAGCAAACTGTTTATCAAGGCTTATTTATGGGATGACGAAATTTCAAAATTAGTTTTATTAAAGTGAACCAATCCATGGATAGGAAAATCCACAACGAAATAAATAGTGGCAATAAGAATCTATTAATTCCAAATAGTTTTGGAAGTCATACCTTGTTTAGAATGATAAAAGCCAATGGTTGTAACTTAGTCTCGATCGCGGTGATTTCACCTGCAAAACAGAGCCGGAGGACTGATTGGGGTTCCTCCGGAAAGAGACTCCGACGTCCAAGTTAGGTTTCTTGATAAAATAGTCTATAGAGTGTGGAAAATGCTCTAGAATGAAAGAGTGTGTGTGTTGTGTGAAAGAACCTGATTGATATTATATATATTAATAGGATAGAAACGATGGGTAATCTGGTAATTTACTCCCGATAACAACCTATGACGCTTTGTACGAATTACAGAACCTATCCAATGAGAAAAGGCCACGTGTCCGGTGGTCCTCTTATACTGATAACCTATCAGCAGACAAACTGTCCGCTTTCCAGTTTAAATGTCAGAAATATTCTGACATTGATCAGATAATTGAGACTCCGCATTTGCGTGCCACCTCAGACCCTCAGTCAGACCGCGAAAGCCTATAAGAGCTAACGAAAATATCTATCCTCTAAAATTACTCCTAGATGATCAGAACTTCCGCGGGGCTATTTTAGATTCCAGACCCTCATCGGGTCTGGGATTACTAAACCGTTTGAGCTCTGACGTGAAACTACAGAACCAACATCTGATCTTCAATCACAGAGCC
>JAPKLX010000281.1:184998-226438 GCA_026898415.1 Leonotis leonurus | reverse complement strand
TTTTCAATATACAAATATTGAAAGTGGGCATATTTGTGTATTCTCACATTCAAATATGCCTTAGGGATTCAAAAGGGAACGGTCCATGCTATTGGTGCTCTTAGTGCACAGTTTGCTTCCCACTAATACATCATTTTTGTTTTTATTGAAAGATTAAATTTTGCTAACTACCTTTAACTTTTTGACTAACTTTTCAACCTTTTTGACTAACTTTTGAATAAATTTAATATAGATTACTAATTTCAAGACAAAATGGGTATTTTTAACATATGTGTTGAGATAGAGGGTATTTTCTACATCCAATTTGTCAAAGTGGGTATATTTATTTTTCTCCCTAATTTTTACGAGATTTAGCCCTTGAGAAGATCAATTTTTATTAAATACAAACAATCTCATTACACTCTTTCTTTATTTTTAAGAATTAATATGTTTTTGTTTAATTTTTTCTATATATGAAAAATAAATTTTAAATTGTGAGTATATTATAATAAACTTTGATTATTTTACCAAAGAAATATTAGTTTCGACGAAGATAAAACTTGATTTATCGAGTATAAATAATTAAATTAGTTTTTTCCTTTATTTTTAATAATTCACGTTATTTGTGTTAATCATCCAAGAAATATTAATTTCAAATTATATAAACAAATATATATATATATATATAATATAAGAATAAATTAGTAAAATTATTGAATTAATTTTCACTCGATTAGTTATTTTGAATTACAGCGCACAAAAGGTATTTCTCGAGTGCCAAAAAGTTATAACCCATTTTCTACATATATAAGAATTAATAAGTATACTTTAGTTCTTTAAGTTGGGAAAAATAAAATTTTACGAATTTTAATTATAAATTAAAAATATTAAATTAGACATTTGAAATTGCTTATCCCAATACTGTAATACCCCGTCTTTTAATTGTAGAAGTAAACGATATTCAAACGCGATTATTAATTATATATTGAACGTTGTAGTTAATTAATGAGAATTTAATCTAGTTAAAAGGAATTATGGTTTAAAGGTAACAAGTAATTAGAGATTCTTGATTTATATCTTGAGAGGTATTAATATTAAGGTATATGTTATACCTTGAATAAATATATGTAAGTATAGGCATATGTTTTATATGTTGAGAACTATAAAATTTGTATGCATGAGGTACATAAAGTATAACTATATGGTTAAGATATTATCTATGTATATACATTAATATTACACGCTTGATATATGCATATTGCTGAAAGGTTGTACATGAAATAAGTAGAGCACACACGCAGGGTACATATATATAGAAGACCTGCCAAATTGATATTATAGGAATAATGAAAAGTTTTAAACACTCAATTATGGATAAGTACATGCATGCATCTATGTAGTAAGTAAGGAAAGTTAAGAAAGTGAAACACTTGAGTAGAAATCATATTATATATATATATATATATATATATATATATATATATATATATGTTGGTACATAGCTTGCCAACACCAAACTATATAATATATTTCATTAAACAAAATAACTAAAAATCTAATCTAGCAACATAAAGCTGCAAGCAGTATGTAAGAAAGAAAGAAGAAAGATCTTCTATAAGTGTAAGAAGTGTGAAATGATTATCTCAACATAGGAAATAAAACAGCCATGCTGCTGCAGTAGAGAGTAAAGCAGCATAGCTGCTGCAGAGAAGGAAAGAAAAACATAGTGGTGAGGGGAGGGACTGCAGTCTTCGGTTGAGTGAAGAAGGTGGAGACTTTCACCCATGCTTCCCTTCCATTACCTACAAGTAATAGAGTAAGAGCTATTAAACTAGTTATTCTAACACTTAAGTATTAAGCAAGAGAAACACATCTATATAAAGGGTTAAGGGGCTGCCCTTTGAACCGTATAACACATAATAACAACACAGTTTTTACAAGTGCATAGAAGTAAACCTCTCAAGAAGAAGGAGTTAAAGGCAAAGGTAATACCCCCACCCTTAAACCTCTTTATGGTAACAAGGCAATCACATATACTTCAAGTCAGAAACTGTAATACTTTTAAACCTTAAAATCCTGGCCAAAACAGCATAAAACACTTATGGAATTTCAAATAAAAAGCAAGGATTTAAAGTGGTTCTTAAATCTAGTAAGCACTGGGGTTGTATATGAAGGCTATTAAAACAGAATATCAAACTAGGTAGATTTCCAAATTTAGAACATAGATATATTTTCAGTTTTCAGAAAATAATACTCAATCCTGCAATCTTACCAAAGACCAGTTTATATATATATCTATGTTTTAAAATCCCAGTTTAAGGGCCAGAACATGAACTTAGAATATATGTTTATAGTTTTGAACAACAAACCATAAGCATTTATTATCCAGAACATAGAAAACAGAGTATATATTATGCTTCATCAGAACCCAAGAAACTGAGTTGAGTACACGGTTCTGTTAATATAATCAGCTATAAAACAAAGCATAAATTTAGAATCCTCAAATGCTAGTCAGGTTTCAGAAATTACAGTAAGTTACATAGAACTTTAATAATCAGGTATAGAAACATGCTTCAAGGCTTAATTTACAGATTTCACTTAAACCACACAACAAGTTAATGATATACAGATCATCTCATATACATCAAGAACTCGCATAACTAAAGTATGAACCAACAAGATAAAAGAGGAAGGCAAGCAGACTTAGCTACTGCCTTTGTCCTCGATGACCAGGGGAACAATAGAACCGAAACAAAAGCTCACCATAGTTCGAAAACATTTTGTCCAGTTGTAAAAAGAGAGACAAGACCCAACAATTAGTAAAGAATGACCAGTACAATCTTTCCATGAATTAAAACACATACCACGAAAATTGATTATCCAAAACTGAAAAGGAAAGAAAACTTAGCTTATGCAAGCTGTGTGCTATTCGGTAGTCTTGAGAAAACCACCTCCATCCAAACTGACCCATGTAGAATTTCAATTAGGAAGCCAAATATTTAGCAAGAAAATAAAAGAAAGAGCTTACCATACTGGAAATTCACCGAGCAGAGGCTAAATTGAACATTACCATCCATCGCACCCAAACCACCAAATCAAAACCTCACGAAAACAGAAATTAAAAGTAGTCAGTAAGAAGAATTAGAAAGTCACATAAAAGGGGATTCAGCACTTGACTAAAACATCACTAATTTGAGACATGCAGAGGCAGGAAAACAGAGAGGGCGATGATTAGAACTCCGAACGTAAAACTAAATTAGAATTTAAAGGAAACCAAATTCACCATCTTACCTTTAGGAAATTAGGAATCCAAGAGGAAGCTGGAGATGAGAAGCAGTGAGCTAGAAATAGAGAAGGAAGCAGAGAAAGTTAGAGATGGAGAAAGAGTGAGAGAGGAAGGGAAGGAGGGGAAAAGAACCTAAGAGAAGTAGAGGAATATACCTGTGGGGAATTAGCCGGATGTCACGCCCCGATCTCCGCCCTTGTTGCGAAGTCCGGGTACGCGACTATAAAACAAATAATAAATAAAGGATAAAAGGGAACTGTGGACATAACTGAACAAAATGATATTTTATAACTGAGACTTAGTTCATAACAAGCGTTTAACTCTGAATTGACACTGTTGTCAAACAAAACAAATGAAACCTCTTGCAGCGGAAAAAGGATCTACGTAAATCTACGTGTATGAAGACACGTAAACCCCCAAGAGTTCGACTACGCAAAAAGACTGACAAGCCCGTCATAGCTCCTCCATCCATCACGTCTCAACCTGCACATTTAAAAATACATGCAGGGCTGAGTACAAACGTACTCAGTAGGCACATGCCGAAATCGCATATGTACATATATAATTGTCATTGCCGTAAAAAGTGAAACATAGGGATTTTGTCTTTAAAAGTCCTACGTTCACTAAATTCTTTTTGTGAAACCTATAGTTCGACAGCTGTCTAAGTTCTTTAGTATTCTACCATATCTGTTTTCTATGTGTACCGTGAAGTTGGCCACCTTCTACGGACACCTGACTGGTCAACACCTTCGTCGACTCACAGTCCTTTGTGCACACTAGTTCGAGCGGGGTTGCTTACCCACTGGAACCCGAATTCGATTATATGATAATAAGATAGGCATCGTACAAAACATAAATCATTTTGGCAATACAATACTTTAAAACGTAAGTTCTCATTTGAAAACTTTTTCGAAATATCAACATAATAGCATACAAGCACACATAATTTCTTTGTAATAGAAAGCCTACTTGGATAGCTTCGGTTTGCACTTGCTTTGGTCTCGAAACGCGAGGTAGATCTCTCGTAAGAACCTTTAGAAAATTTCTTATAAGTTAAAATGCTCTTAGTGCATTTGAAACATTTAATCGTAAGAATATATTATTCTCGGTTCTTGTTTGATTCATTAATTGGAATATTGATTCCTCGAATCAATATATATTCTAAGGTTCGAATCTCATTCAAATTACTCAAGTAATTGACATTGAGTAATATAAGTGAATTAACACTTACTTGAATAATTAAATTCTTAGTTTAAATTATAATTAATTATTCAAATATTATAACCAAGTTATAACAATTTAATCTTTGTAGAAAATCTTTAAAATTATCAAACTCTTTATTAACTCTTTAAGAGTTAATATTGGGTTGCATCCCAATTTATCTCTTAACTTAACTAGAGGTACTTAATCTCTTAATTTAAAATCCAATTATTTAGATTTAATTAGGTTTCTTGATTTAATAATTATACATTAATTATCTAAATTATAAATCTTAATGTTTGAATATAAAGTAAGTATCTACTAATCCATTAATTAATTAATCAAATTGATTAAGTAGATCTTAGCCCATTTAAATAATTTCCAACCCATCACATAAAAATTTTCGGCCCATAGGATTTAAATAATTTCGGCCCATAAGACTTTAGTTCTCGGCCCAAATGTTCTCCTAACTTAAGCCTACTGGTTGTTTTATTCAAGCCCATCCATTTAATATTATTTGGCCCGTAACCCAGCCCAATAACCGGCCCAAAACCCGGCCCACCTTCTGGATCCTTCTACTCCTACCCTACCCTAATTCATTCATTCACTCACAGACACCAAACTCTCTTCCTCTTCTCAACCGCTCTCTCTGTCTCTCTCTTGACTCTCCCTCTGACTCTCTCGGCTCTCTCCGCCTCTCACTGGAGCTCTCTCTCAGTCGCTCTCCCTGTTTCTCTCTTCTCCTCGAGCTCTCTCTCTGTCACTCTTCCTGTTTCTCTCCTCTATTCTCCCCCTCCCTCACTATCTCGGCTCTCTCCGTCTCTCACTGGAGATATGGCGTAATACTAAAGAATATATATGGCGTAATACTAAAGAACTTAGACAGCTGTCGAACTCAGGATCTTTCACAAAAGAATTTAGTGAACGTAGGTGCTTTTAAGGATAAAATCCCTATGTTTCACTCTTACGGCATTGACAACTATATATGTATGTATGCGATTTTGGCATGTGCCTACTGAGTACGTTGTACTCAGCCCTGCATATATTTATAAATGTGCAGGTTGAGACATGATGAAGGGAGATGCTATGGCGGGCTTGTCGGTCTTGTAGTTAAGTCTTGGGTGTCTATATGTCTTCATACACGTAGACTTATGTCGATCCTTATTCCGCTGCAAGAGGTTCCATTTGTATGTTCTGGGGAAGGTGCCAATTATGTAAATTAACTCCTGGTCTGAACTGATTTCAGTTATCGAAGTATTTTTCGTTCAGTCAAAGCTTTCAGGGTTCTACTTTACCTTTATTTATCTATTCTATAGTCGCGCACCCGGAATTTACCGCAATGGCAGAGGACGGGGCGTGACAAATACGCTTTTACATGAGACAGATTATAAGACTAGTCACACACACAATAATAGATAAGCAAACACAAGGAATTGGTAACCCAGTTCGGTACTCAACACCTAAGTCTGGGGTGCCACGCCTAAGAGATCAATTCACTATTCAAGAACCTCGAGTTACAAATGACCTTTTATTCTCTAAGGACTCCCCCACGCTTTAAGAAACATCTTCACTCTCCAACGCTCTTCTCCTAGTAGTTGAAGCTAGCCTCTCACTAGACTAACCAACCCTAGTACCCGCAAGTTCCTAGGATTACCCCTATGAGTCTATAATTCACTCAAGTACAATAACACTCAACCCAACTCTCAACCTCACGTCAATCGCCGGGGAAACTGTCTATACACACATGGAATGTGTATTGGATGAATAAAGTGATAGAACCTGTATGAGGGACTCACGAAACCGCAGGATCCATAGGTTTAATAAATCACACAAATAATTAATTCTTAAAACACATAGGAGAATATAATGCAGAATAATGTAGATTATACCTTCTCTTGCGCAAGTCATCCACTTGTGGAGAAGCGATTTGAATCGCTAGCTATCGAACCGCAATCCACGCCGTTCGAATCTCCTTCTTAAATCCCCACCGAATCCAACCATAGGAACTTCTATCATATTCCCCGTCTACTTACTAGAATATCGTGTGGACGAAACTATCTAGCAATTTAGAGAAAAAGAAGATCGAAAATTGGAGCGTTAAATGCTCTTAATTTTCGAAAATTGAGAGATAAATCTCTCAATATGGGGCGCCGATTTTGATCTCCAGGAGAGAGAAAGTGACTTCTTGTTATTCTCTAATTATAGACATAGTGGGTTAGGATAAAGCTTCTAAGGAGAATGAATTAGATCTCACATAATAGAACAATAATCCTCTCTTTATATCTTGCCGTTGCAACTATAATTCAAATTTAAATTTGAATCATATTCAAAATTAATATGGGCTTGGAAAAATCCATAATTAGATTAAATTAATTTTCAAGTCTCTTTTTGGGCCCATTTGAATTTAATTAATTGGCTGGTCTACCTTTAGACTTAATTTAATTAATTTAACTTAAATTGTCCTCCAATTAATTACTCCATGTAAATTCAATAAAAAGCAGTTTTATTATAAATATTTATCGACTCCACTATAGGATAAATATTGAACACATCTTGATTCATTCAAATTACGGACGTAACCCTATTCTCATTAATTATTTTCCGAGTTTAAGATTTTCTAAATCCATTAATTAATTGAGTTTGCTGACAACTCACAATTAATTAATATATTATTCGTGAGTGATCCGGTTCATACCTTTAATATTACATATGGAATAAATTTCCAACTGGCCGGGTTTCATATGTAATAAACCTTTCTGAATGCCTCACACGGATTTATCAACTCGTGTCACCGAGACGCGATTCTGTACAACTGACAGTCGAGTACTTCTGGCTAAGCCAATCACTACTACCCAAGACATCACTATTTAGAGTTACGAAAAACTTGCAAGTGTAGATAAATCAAAGCAGCGTATAATCAACCGCCTATACTAATGTCATCGTCACGGATTAAGAAATAAATTAATTTCCAAGATCTCGTTCTAAGTATCAGCACGTTAGAACTTATCTCACTGTGAAACCTCTCAATATGTATACGCAAAGCATGTGTATCCACTTATACATACCGACATCATTCTGCGGGCTAAGGTTAGCTCTCGCATCAAAATGATATCGCAACCTTTACCGACTGGACTGTCCAAGTCTGTATAGACTGTGACTTTATGTTACAAAGGAGTCAACTGTGTTACTTTCTGTGATCATCGATCCACCACACAGTTTACAATTATAATAAATGGACTTGTTTGCAATTCAATATTTAATAATAATAAATAACAAACCAATGATAGAAACATTTATTTTCATTAAAGTGCAATTGAAAACAAGTCTGATACATCGTCTAAGCATAAAGCATGCTTTGAGGTATACAAACTCTAACATAACGATCTTTCCTTCAAATTCTTAGCTCAATATAAATACGTGGAAGGTATCTTCTCGCGAGTGTGTTGTCTGCTGGGGCGTCCAACATACTTCTTATCTAGGACTGAGAGTAAGCCCTAACAAACTTGCCCTGTGTGGATATGGTATCTTGATTCTCCCATGCATTGTATCTTGAATAAATCTTCCCTTATGATCCTTTATTTGTAAGAGAACACGAAAAATCTCCTTGTAAGATTGCACACGCCATGCCAAATAGAATCCACAGTAAATATGGAAATTTCCTTCCATGCACAGATTCGATAGGCTGTCGAGTCAGAGACAGTTCGTACGACAGTAAACACGTCTGGTCGGAAAAGTTATCTCAGATAGTTGTCTAACATCAATTAGCCAACACTCCGTGCACTCACAATCTCCCCCTTTGGCATTTATGTAGACCAAACACCAAAACATAACAGTAGAGCTTCAACACAGAAACACGAAGCTCCCCTTTGCTAAAGCATGTAATAGAAGCTGAATAAACTACACATATCTCCCCCTTGATAAAGTAGATCATCGAGACAGTAAGAACGAATAAATCCATCACACAAGGTCTCCATAGCGCATACATCAAAAATAAACATGCGCAACTCCATAAACATCCACGATAACTGGCATAAATATATAGTAGTGGAATCAAGTATAATCCTGTCTGGAGTCATTCCAGAGAGTCAGAGTAGCGTCAGCATAGCAACACCTGTATTAAGTCTTACATGCCAGAGTATCGAATATAAAGTAGAACAGTTTGAGAAACTAGTTTCAACATCAATAGCAGCCAGCAAAAAATTACAAACTTCTAACATTTATTCCCCTTTTTTGTCGCATAAATGACAAAGCAGCAGCTAGAAGTGGCCATTGCCAGCAAATTGTCCTCCTCATCTTATGCATCAGCTTCAGCAACAGGCTCCTCTTGAGCTCTAACATCAGTCATTGGTTCATAGAGATCTTCCACAACAATATTGCCCGAAGTGCCCTTAGGGGAATCTGCCTGGTTGTCCTAAAGATCACGGTAGAGTGCCTCAATCCTTTCTCGCCTCTGAATGTTGTGCTTAACCATCTTGTTCAGATAGTTATATTCCTGTTTCAGTTCAAGGAGCACACAAAATGTTAATGCTGGTAGATTATTGGTGACAATAACAGCATCAAGAAGGTGTTCATTGGCCAGTTTCTTCTGTCTACCAGAGACAACTCCCCACGTGGAACTTCTCATCAAACAACTTCGAATTGAAAAGAATGGGAGCTAGATCCTTCTTGAATTTTTCTCCTTCAAGATCAAGAGAGACCTGACTTGTGAAAATCCCTAAGATCAAGCTAGGGAATCCAATAGGGCGACCATATGAGTTGGCCCTCTCAGCATGTTCACGAACAAATTCGACAACCATTGCAGTAAAGTTGATAGGAATGTCTTTTCCAATTCGATATAATAGCGTAGAGATTCTTGCACTATTCATGGACCGATGGGTTGATGGACCGATGAGTTGTACTTCATAGAGAGCTTGGCTGCGGGTATGCCTTCACCTATCCATGACTGCATAACTCATCCAGTCAGTTCCTCCGCAACAACATCGAGGCTTATAGAGGCCTCGGGGTAAACATCTAGGGATCTCCCTAGGTACTCATCGACAATAGTAGGTGTGAATTCAAAGTACTTTCCACGAATGAACACCTTAAACATATTAAGGGATGAGGTATTAAATATAAGCTTATCTAAATTAGTGTAAAATTCCAAAACCACATTCTTTACATATCGACGCACAGGTATCGCAGACTGTCTCATGTTCACCTTGTAAAGAATATTCAGCAAACCAATACGAGTTATACTACCTATGTTCACAGGCGTATCCTCCACAAATTTCTTCTGCCTATTAATCTCCCAAAACTTCTCGTGGTGATCATCTCTAATAATAGAAGAATAAATAACGTGCGCATCTTTACCCCTCTTAGGTTGAGCCACACTACCTTCTTGGCTACTTTGCTCCACAGAAGCAACAACAAATGGTGGAGGAGAAGGGGATCTCTGAGCCTTCCTCTTTTTTCCTTTGGCCTTCTTTGTCTTTGCAGCCTCGGCTGCCTTATCCTTTGCCAGAGAGGGCAATATTTCCTATGAATATGAGGGTCGAGTAGGTTGTTCGTCGAAAGCAAGCTTCCTATTTGGTTGAACTTTTCCTTTTGTAGCCCTTACGACCTCTCGAATGCGCGCAAATTTAACAGCAAGTGGTGCCCCTTCAGTATTTACAGTGGCGTGGGATATCTCCTTCTCCGGTGACGGTGAGGGCAATTTCTTAGAGGAGGAGGAAGTGTATACCACCAATTTTCTCTTACCGCGAGAGACAGAATTAGACATCAGAGGTCTGGACCGTGGTGAGTCAAAAAATGAAGCTGGAGAGTAGCGCGGGGATGATCGATCGGACGCCAATGGAGACAAGCTTCAGGAACTGTGTTGCAGAGTAAAATACACAAGAGTTGGAGCAAGAAAACAATGTGAATGGAGATGAGAACTTCCCACTATGAATCAATAGTTTGAAATTCAAACTGCACAAATCGAGTAGCCTCTGCAACTTCCATTTTCTCAAATTCAAATAATGATAACCGTCGACTACCGATGAGGTGACGGTCGTCAGAGGCAGAAACCCCTGGCGCGTCATGCACACGCGCGCGTGTATCTCACGAATACCCGTGCAGAACTGTTCATTTCACCAGTCTTGTAAACAGTTATATTCCACCATATTAAAGAAATCCAGATAATCCATCATCCGAAATAAAGAAACCCAAAAATAAATCAACGAAAAAAAAGAAACTATATACAATCCATTGAACAAAATCACCAATGGGCAGCGGAAGGGGTGAGAGAAATCAAGCGATGCAAATCCATAAGGATTTCCTTAGAAACTCAAACCTCTCACCATCGAGACTCTTCGTCAGAATATCTGCAAATTGATTTGCAGTAGACACATGTTCAATCTCAATAATACTTTCTTCCACGAGCTCTTGTATGAAGTGATAATGGATATCATATCAATGTGCTTCGTCCTCGAGTAGGTTCTTGGATAGATCAATAGTACCTTTGTTGTCCACCAACAACTTGAATTTTGTTGTATCATACCCATAATCATTCATCTTCCATGTCATCCAAATCAGCTGCGTGCATGCGGTGGCTGCGACAATGTACTTTGTTTCGGTGGAGGATAATGATATATCGTTCTGCTTCTTGCTATGCCACGAAATCATATTGTCACCAAGGTAGAAACATCCACCCAATGTACTCTTACAATCATCGAGATATCCAGTCCAATCGACATGGCTATAACCAAGCAGATTCATAGAACTTCCATTAGCAAACCATAAACAAAATTTCGTAGTACCTTCGACATATTTGATGATGCCTTTGACTGCCTTCAAGTGACTCTCCTTGGGACTTTCTTGAAATCTGGAATAGATTCCAACACTGTAGCTTAGATCCGGTCTGGTTGCCGTGAGATACAGTAAGCTACCAATCATACTTCGATACAAGCTTTGATCAACTGGAACACCTTTTTCATCTGAGTCAGCTTTACAATAATGCCCATATGTGTTCGTCTAGCTTTAGAAGTATCAAGGTCAAACTTTTTGACAATATTCTCGGCATATTTGTGTTGAGACATGTTAGGTATTTAAGATATAATGTTATCTGCAATGTTGACCTAACATGTGTTTTTGTGTTCTTCACAGGAATGTTGACTTGGCTTCTGACGCAACATAACAACTTGTGCTGACTCAGCGTCCAACTCGACAGCCACGTGTAAGGATGACTTGGCAGATGCACGATGACATGGTGGATGCACGATGACTTGAAGGAAGCACTAAGACTTGAGGGAAGATCAAGTCTTGCTAGACAGTTGAGAATTTCACGCTAAGTGAAATTCTGTTTCCACAAATCTCGGAGTCAACAACCGAATAAAGTAGTTCCACAATTCCAGGCGGATTTGCGGAGCACCACAACAGAAGTGCGAGAATTGTGGAGATATGGGCAGAACAGTTACTACACTTATGGATCCAAGCCCATGTAGTCTATCTATAAATAATAGAATTATTTCATTCAGTATATACGGTTAGATAGACTCATTTTACAGATTAAGTTCGTAGTTTTAATTCTGTATGCTTCTTAGCTCGTGAGAACATACATTTAGTATTTTAGTGATAGTGTTGTAGTTATTGTTGTGTTCAACATTTTAATAGCTCAACACTTGTTTTGATTATTCTTTTTGGGCGTAAGGCCTCCGTGTAGGTTATTAATTGATAACCTACGTAAAAAATATCTCGTGTTTTCTACTTTAGCTTCCGTATATATTCACTTAGAGTTGGTTGATACACTTTCAGTGGTATCAGAGCCTTCACTCGACACACTGAGTGTGGTCCTGACAGTATCACGACTCTAACACGACAATGGATCCAAATAGCGTTGGAGCATTTTGGCCTCCGGTCTTGGATGGCTCGAATTACTCTTACTGGAAGACACGAACTCGCTCGTACATTAAGTCTCTAGACATAATAGCAGGGATGTCCGTGGAGAATGGGTGGTCACCACCAAAACAGACTGACGCAGAAGGTGATGTGGTCCCAATACCACAAAGCTCCTGGTCACATGATCAAATTGAAGCTGCCACATTTGATGATTGAGCACTGAATGCTATAATCTCAGCAGTCGACACAAACATGTTCAAATTGATTAAGAACTGTATGTGTGCGAAAGATGTTTTGGATATTCTCCAAAGGCACTGTGAGAGTGACAACAGCGTCAAGCAGTCACGTCTACATATTCTCGCCTCTCAATTCGAGAATATGAAGATGGAGGAAGATGAAGATATCTCTAGCTACATGAAGAGGATTCTTGACATTTCAAACGAGTGTCAAGATCTAGGAGACCCACTAAGCAACAAAGTTCTTGTCTCCAAAGCACTTCGCACGTTACCACCTAGGTTTGATATGAAGGTAACAGCCATTGAAACAGCACAAGGTGTGAATGCACTTGAGTTCATTGATCTCATGAACTCCTTCAAAACCTATGAGAAGGGAACAATTGTGCGTAACAAAGCACGGTTGGTAGCTCAAGGATACACTCAAGTCGAAGGAGTCGATTTTGATGACACATTTGCCCCAGTAGCAAGACTTGAGTCCATTCGGTTGTTGCTTGCTATTGCATGCCATCTCAACATCAATATGTATCAGATGGATGTGAAGGCAGCTTTCCTCAACGGTGAACTTAAGGAGGAGGTCTATGTTGAACAACCGAAAGGATTTGAGGACCCCCACAAGCCTGATTATGTCTTCCGACTAAAGAAAGCACTGTACGGTCTCAGACAAGCACCACGTGCTTGGTATGAACACCTCACAAACTTCCTTCTCAAGTACGGGTTTGAAAGAGGTGCTGCTGACCGAACATTGTTTATCAAAAGGGAAGATCAACACATTCTTATTACTCAAATATATGTTGATGATATGATTGTTGGTTCTACATCACGTAACATGTTAAATGATTTTTCAGGTGCTATGTCTACAAAGTTCGAGATGAGCATGGTAGGCGAACTTACATACTTCCTTGATCTTCAAGTCAAACAAGGACAAGATGACATCTTTATCTCTCAAAGCAAGTATGCCAAAGAGATGATAAAGCGGTTTAACCTTGAAGGCACAAAACACATGAAAACTCCCATGGGATCTACAGAAAAGCTGACTAAAGATGATGCTGGAGAGGATGTTGACCCAACACTCTACAGATCAATGATAGGGAGTCTGCTGTACCTAACATCCACTCGCCCAGATCTGATGTTTAGTGTATGTGTATGTACCACGTATCAAGCTAAACCCAAGGCATCCCATATTAAATCTGTTAAGAGAATCATTAGGTATGTTGCTAGAACATTAGATTTAAGAATCTTTTTCTCTAAACACATGAATATGAGCTTGAAAGGGTTTAGTGATTCTGATTGGGCTGGAGATGTGGATGATAGGAAGAGTACAAGTGGAGGTTGTTTTTACCTAGGGAACAACATCGTGTCATGGCATAGTCGTAAGCAAAACTGTGTTTCCTTATCCACTGCTGAGTGCGAATATGTTGCAGCAGGCAGCTGTTGCACACAACTATTGTGGCTCAAACAAATGCTTAGTGATTATGGCCTAGATACCAATGACCTGGTTGTGTACTGTGACAATATGAGTACTATAAACACAGAGGAACAAGAGGTGATTAAGCTTGAGTATGTGAAAAAGGAAAACCAAGTTGCTGATATTTTTACAAAACCATTTGTTCGTCCCGAAAGAGCAAGGTTTGGTGTGGGGGGGGGGGGGGGAAAAAACCATATACAAACTTTTCAGTTTACTTGGTTATTTATTAGAGAGTTCAAGCTATCCTTAAACAAGAAATTGCTCGGCAGGTGACTGACCAGATTGATCAGCAGATCGATACCAGATCAGTCCAAACAGATTGCTCTCTAGTGTAAATGCTTAGACAATAATAAGAGTGATCTTGTTATTTTCTAAGTATTGTGTGTGCGGAAATATGGTGGATTTAGTAAGTGCTCTTATAAAGAAAACATTAAAGATTAATCAGATCGTTAAAGCAGATTACTTGAGATGCAATCTATATGGAAGTGTAGGGAGTTAGAAATATTAAAAAACTGAAAGTAAATATGCAGAAAGATAAATAACACAGTTGTTTAACGTGGTTCGGGAAAACCCTACGTCCACGATCTGATCAAAACTAGACCAGATTATCCACTACTAGGATACTCTTCTTCTTTATACTCGTGGAGAACGAGTCACAAGTATCAATCAAAGCTAGAAGGATACTTATGCACGAAGTAAGGGTCGTGTCCCTTTACAACAGATTACCTCTACGTTACCACTAGAGAACTACTAGCTAGCAGGGTGATCTCCTTTCTCTCGATAAGACAGACTTGAATCGAGGCTGGGTTGGTGTGATGTAGAATCACAAGTTGTTTGAAGCTCTTAGTCTGGTTCAGAGATTGATAGCTTGAGAGTATATTTTTGATGTAGCGCACGTATATCTCCAGACTTTGAACTCCAAATATATATAGGCTTTTGAATTTTAAATTCTAGCCGTTGTTGATTGGCGTGTGATTGATTCTAGATTGCCAATCAATGATATCAATCATATCTGTTCTTGCCTTGTAGAAACGTTGACTCAATTCTCTAAGTATGGAAAGCAGATCGCTAACGGTTACTTTCCTTCCTCGTGTCAATCAAGGATTCTTCTTCCAAACCCTTTTGGATGGACTTCAAATTTGACGTGGCAAGAGGGTATGATGTATAGGGTGATGTCATCTGGTCGTTTGATGACTCTATCGATCTGGTGCATCACTGTGAACATCGATCTGGTCGGTGATCTGGTTGAAGGCTATCATAGCAGATCGATTTCTTTTTAGCGAGAAAATCTTGGTCTTCACCCTATATTATTATAGAAATGACTTCTATATGAATAATTCCCTTACATGCTAAGTCATCTCCTGATCTGTTCTCTATCAGAATTCACTTTATACGTAGTGATCTGTTAACACGTAGAACAGTTTAACTTTAGTAAAAACTGTAAAGACTAAGTGTGTTTCGAGAGATCATCATCAAACCAAAAATACTTCGGGGTTCCCAAAAATTTTCCCCTTTTTGATGATGTCGAAACCACACTTTACAATATCATCCTATAAGTTTTAAGAGAGATCTGGTTTAAGAGCCAGATTGATTAAGTTTTCGTTATTAGGTTATAACGATTAATGACAGTTGTATATGTTCTGGACAATAAATTTTTGTCCTCAGAAACTCAAAAGATCTTCATAGATAAGAAGCAAAATAAGTTACAGTTTATCAAAAATAAGAATTACAGATAGTGAAAGATGTGAGAATAGGTATCTATCTGCTTTTCCTCCTTTCATCTTGATGCTTCTTCATCTTGGCTCTAGTCTCATCAGATATTAGTTGCACGCTCTCGTAGACTCCCTCTCTGACCCTGATGTAGTCTGGGTCTTCTGCATCTATTTTATATCCTCTATTTTCAGCGAGCTGATTAATGAAGTTCAGAAGATAGGTCTTGTCTGGGATTTTGGTGCCAGGGATGTTAGGGCATTCTCTAAATTCCCTCTCTGGGGCAGTAATCGTGACCTGGGCCTCTGCAGCTGCGGCTCTAATGGCCTCCACCAGATCTTTTGCATCATTCATATCCAGATATAGGTTAAATGCTTCAATCGCTGTGCCTTCGCAGTAAGCTGGTTCCTTGATGAAGTAGCGGCACATGATGAAGCCATATTTTAGCCCCTCCCATCCATTCTTCAAATTATCTGGCACCCAGCTGGTCTCTCCCTCTTTTGTCTTCTTGGTCTTGATAGGAGCAGAGGAGAACCAGCCAGATCCAGACTTTTTCTTCCTCTTCAATGGTTGAGAGTGACTTGATCTGCTTGATGTGGACTTGGATGTTTTATGAGTTTGAGCAGATGGTTGACTTGGTCGATCTGGTGCAGTTAGCTGCTCAGGTTGAGCCTCTTTCCTTTCTTCTGTGGCACCAGATTGACCTTTGCCTTTGTTTCCAGCCACTTTCTCCTTCCCCTTCCTAGATCCTCCCCCCTTTTCGACATCATCAATGTATGTGTTGATGAGTGCCTTAAGGGAGGTGATCTCCTCCTTCATCTCCTTCATCTCTTTCTCAGAGTCTATCTTGTAGTTGAGTAAGGATGTGATGTTGGCATTGGATTCGTCAATATTTTGTGTCATCGAGGATTTTGCATGTTTGAGATCATCAGTGAGATGCTCTTGTTCTTCTTTGATTATCCCGATCTCATCGAAGTATGAGTCAATCAATGTCTTCGTGGGATAGCGCAGTTCGCTTAGTTTTCTCTCCACAAAATTCTTCCCTTCATCCTCAAATTTTCTGAATTGCGATCTAGTTTCTATATTTGCAGTTTGGATCACTTCTTCAGAGATTCCATCGGTCTGGTCTTTGACTATGGTATGGACCATGTCTTTCTCCTTCTTTGCAAACTCTGTAACTATCTTGTACATCTCCTGGACTTTAAGCTCCATGTTTGCCAGAGTTTGATCGATCTATATTTTTCTTTCTTCAGCAGCTGTTCTGTCATCATCCATTTTCTTACTCAGCTCTTCTAGCTTTATTCTGCAAATTCTCCTTAAATCTGAATCCACCGGGTCTACGTGTGACTTCAGATGGTTGTTAAATTCTGTGAGAATTTTGGTGGCCTGGTCTTGGACTGTTGAGAGGGTGCCACACATGAACTTGTCTACCTTTTGAGATATAAGGTCCTTGACTTGTTCATTGGATAGGGATTGATGTTGGGTCATCAATATATCCTCCAGATTGGTAGTCTCTACAAATTCTGTCATGGTGGCTGCAACAGCTGGGGTGTATAAGTCATCTGTCAGTTTGCCTCCCACCCTCTGTCCAACCGGTTCTTCTTCCTCTCGTGGATAATTAACCACCTCAATCTGGATTTTGCTAGTCTTGTCTGGTTCCTCCTCGACCTGTGTACTGGTTTGTTCAGTAGCCTCATTCTGTTGCTGGGATGGTTTAGAGTCTGGTATTGTTGCACCCTGTTGGTGAGCTTCAACTAATTCTTCATCCTCATCCTCAACTACGCTTTCAAAAAAATGTAGTAATCCTTCTTTCTCATATAATGGTTCCAGATCAATATGTAATTTCTTGGCCTCATGTTTTGTTATGCCAAGGATGGTCTGAAGATAAATCTCTCTCAACTCTGCAATAGAGGAGACTTCGAAGATGTTCAAAAATGTTGCTTCTTCTGCTTTGAGTGTGTCGATTGATCTGGTTTTAAGTAAAGCATCAAGGACATAGAATTCATTGTCCTTGATAAGGAGCAGTAGCTTTACTCTCTTAGCTGCATCATAGCTCTCTGGTGTGAGCTGGATGTCTGGGAATAACTTAAGTACTGCACGATCTGCTTCAGCTTCTAGCATTTTCACTACTATTTCTGCCTTTTTCTTCTCCACATCCTCATCAGAGGATTCATCTTCTTCTTCCTCCTCATCGATCTGCTCTAATTGTTCAGCAGATGATGGACTGGCTGTGTGAGCTGGTGAGAAGTCCTTTTCTTGACTTGGATTGAAAGAGGAGATTGGAGCCACATCCTCTGGTGCACCACTAATCAAAATGTCATCCCCAACCTCTACTTCCTGTTGAGGGATATGTAAATCTGTAAGAACTGGTTCTTGAACCTGGACCTCTGCCTCTGGTTCTGAGATTTTCTGTAGTCTTCTCCTCTTGGGTTTAGGCTGTTGAGCGGCAGTAGAAGCGTCAGTGTCCACTGAGCTAGCTCTTCCTTGTTACTCTCTTGGAAGGGGTCCTGTCTACTTGTTGCAAAGATGTTGACAAAACAGAGCAAGTTAGACTACCTTATCAACATGTTGTTCTCAAAAATGTTTCCTTCAACATCCGCAACTTGTGTTTTCCTGTATCGTATAATCTAACATGTTCTCCTCAACATCCATATTTCTCTCTTGGACGTGGGTTATGTTTGTCGTGTAGCGTGTTCTAGGGTTTGTCAGGATGAATGTGAAATGGCATAACATTTTTAGTTGAACCGTCGCCAGACTGTTCATTTCATCATTATTTTTCTGCCACAGCAGTCACCTATCACACGAAACCCTAAAAACCCTATTCTCTCTCTTCCATATCTACATGCTCTCCAAAACTGATTCGGTTTCTTTTTCTCCTATACTTACCACAAAACACTCGTCGCTTTTGTTCACTCAAACCTTTTGTTTTCCAAAATCTTGAACATTTGTCTTCTCTCGCACCTCTCTTGCACACAAAAATGGCTACTCCACCGACCCCAGATGTTACTGCACTTCTTCAGGCGCTCCTAGCAGCCAACCCTACACTTCTCCAGGCTCTTCAAACCACCGCTGCACCACCACCAGTTGAAGCTCCGCCCGCCTCCGACGAAGCTCCGCCCGTTTCAGTGGAAGTTCCGCCCGTGTCAGTGGAACCACCACCTATTCTAACTCTTGTTGTACCTCTGATGGAAGATATTCTTACTAATCGTCCTCCAGTCCCTTCCGAGGCCGTCCCTGCCGGTGGTTGACACTTCTGTACCACCAGTCACGACTGTTGCACTGGTTGAACCCCCACAGGCGTCACTGTCATCACGATCGTCGTCTCCGCTGCCCGCTCTTGTTCGCAAGCCCACTACTAGGGGATCCCGACTATCCAAGAAGTCTAAGGGTCCCGTCCCCACTGTTGTCGTTCAAGATGACAGTGAAGACGAAGTCTCTTCTGCCCCAAAACGCCAGCGACTTCTTTCTGCTACCGATGTGAAAGTTGAACCAACTTCATCCGCCACTCTCACTGCCAAAGGCAAACAGGCGGTGCAGATTTCAGAGCTCTCTGATGCTCCTGACCTTCCTTTGGATCCTGAACAAGCAGCTAGCCTCCAATTTTATGACGAAGTGGCGGCGGTTAAGTGGAAATGACTTCGAAACATTCCATGTGTAAGTGAGCGCACGGCTGATGAGACCACGTTTGAAGAAAACAATCTGCTCTCCTTCTTCCACTCCAGAGGGTTGTTGGGTATGATTTTTGAACTTCCTCCCCTACTTAAGTCTGTTGTGCGTCACTTCTACTGCAATCTACATCGATGTTGAGGGTGATACTGTTCCCGATGTTGAGGGTGATACTCTTCTCCTAAGTTTGGCAAAGTGTATCTCTACAACTCCGTCTTTGATTTTTCGGCGGAGGCAATCAACAATGCCCTTGGTCTGCCCAATGTTGAGGGTGATACTGTTCCCGATCTTGACGATGTTGCGAAAGTGATCATGGGAGGCAAACGGTCAAAGTGGGTCCAACCTATGAAGTCTTCTTGCCTGATGCATCTGTACTCCGTTCTACATAGAGTTCTTACCTACAATTGGATAGTCTCATCCAATGTAACTGTGGTAACACAGCAACATGGGATGTTCCTCTATCTCATTAGACTCAACAAACCGTTCAACATGGGTCGTATAATCTTTGATCAGCTCGTCGCTCTCTCCGTCAAACCGCAGATCACATCTCTTCCATTCCCTTATCTTATTTGCAGGGTACTAGAGCACCAAGGCTTCACATCAATTGCCCGGAGTCATGAGGCTAGTCTTACCCTGGTGTATGCAATCCATCCTTCCCTCTTCAGCAAGAGCAAGGTCGCAGACCTACCCTGGCACAATCCTGATGCTCCCCTTCCTAGTTCCTCCGGTATTCATCTGCCACCACAGACTGCACAACAGTTAATTGGTGCTTTGTCTACCCTCACTGCCCTTGTCCCTGCACTCCAAGCCTGCCTCTCTTCATAACAAGGGGGAGAACCAGCAGCAGCCACAGCAGCAAGAGGAGAAGTAACAACAGGAGGAGACGCAGAGGAGGAGGAAGAAGACAGTAAGGAGGAAGAAGATGATGGCAATGAGAGATTGTGAAGGATGAGAGTTTGGAAAGGATGACCGGATGTGGTCATAAAACATTTTTTGATGTGATGTTAAGGGGTACCAAAAACAAGCACCAAAATAATTTATTTTTTATGTTTTTCATCTTTTTGTGGTGGATGACATTGTTTTGTGATGGATGATGGACGCAATTTGTGCAGCTCTAACCTTTTTTGATACAATGACATAGTAAATTGCTGCCTGAGATGTGTGATAGTTTTACGTGTGCATTGTTGTCTCTATCCATATTGCTGCTCTTGAAGTTGTTTTGCAGGCACAAACATTCAGGGGGAGCTCTAGTGAAGAAATGGGTGTTGTGAAAAAGGCACAAAAACAGGGGGAGTTTGTTAGGTATTTAAGATATAATGTTATCTACAATGTTGACCTAACATGTGTTTTGTGTTCTTCACAGGAATGTTGACTTGGCTTCTGACGCAACATAACAACTTGTGTTGACTCAGCGTCCAACTCGACAGCCACGTGTAAGGATGACTTGGCAGATGCACGATGACATGGTGGATGCACGATGACTTGAAGGAAGCACTAAGACTTGAGGGAAGATCAAGTCTTGCTAGACAATTAAGAATTTCACGCTAAGTGAAATTTTGTTTCCACAAATCTCGGAGTCAACAACCGAATAAAGTAGTTCCACAATTCCAGGCGGATTTGCGGAGCACTACAACAGAACTGCGAGAATTGTGGAGATATGGGCCGAACAGTTACTACACTTATGGATCCAAGCCCATGTAGTCTATCTATAAATAATAGAATTCTTTCATTCAGTATATACGGTTAGATAGACTCATTTTACAGATTAAGTTCGTAGTTTTAATTCTGTATGCTTCTTAGCTCGTGAGAACATACATTTAGTATTTTAGTGATAGTGTTGTAGTTATTGTTCTGTTCAACATTGTAATAGCTCAACACTTGTTTTGATTATTCTTTTTGGGCGTAAGGCCTTCGTGTAGGTTATTAATTGATAACCTACAAAAAAAATATCTCGTGTTTTCTACTTTAGCTTCCGCATATATTCACTTAGAGTAGGTTGATACACTTTCAAGATACGAATATACCTCCCCCCCTTTGATTGACCTGATGCCCAAGGAAGTAATTTAGCTTCCCAAACATGCTCATAGAAAATTGTTCTGACATATGAGCAACAAATTCAGAGACAAGGGCTTTGGACTTGGATCTGAAAATAATATCGTCCACATAGATTTGGACTAGAAGAATGTCATTCTTCTCCCTTTTGATAAAAAACATCTTGTGAACATTCCCTCTTGAATATCCCTTTAATAGAAGGAATTTTTATAGAGTATTGTACCACGCTCTTGGTGCTTGTTTGAGCCCATACAAAGCCTTCCTTAATATATACACATGATTAGGAAATTTTGGATCCTCAAACCCCTTTGGTTGCCTGACGTAGACTTCCTCCATAAGATCTCCATTAAGAAAGGCGCTTTGAACATCCATTTGATATAACTCAAATCGCATAGTGCAAGACATTCCAAGGAGAAACCTGACAGCTTCCAGGCGCATTACTGGAGTGAATGATTCTTCGTAGTCTATTCCTTCTTCTTGCTTATATCCCTGAGCCACCAAGTGAGCCTTATTCCTAGTGACGTTTCCATGTTCGTCAGTATTGTTCTTGAAAATCCACTTGGTTGCAATGATGTTGGCGTGCTTGGGTAGAGGAGTCAGGTACCACACGTTGCACCTTTCAAACTGCAACAATACTTGTTGCATAGCAGCTATCCAATTCTCATCCATGAATGCCTCTGAAACATTCTTGGGTTCCACCTTAGATACGTAGCATACTTTGACAATATAGGACGTCAGCTTCTTGAAGTCAAGCTGGACTACTCTGGTTCTCATCCCTTCATCTAGATTTCCAATGATGTATGATTGAGTATGATTCTTGGAAACTCTACTCTCCCATGGATGGTTGTTCTCTTGAACATCTTCATTGACCAAACCTTCTGCTTTAACCTCCATCTTCACTGGGTCAGGTTCTGCAGGATTAGTGACAGTGTCAACAACTGGATCTTCGTAGCACCTGGATCCAAATATATGCAGATGCTTGATGGATGGCTTTCTCTCTTTCCAGATCTCGTAGGGCCTGGTCTTCATTTTGGGTCTGAGATATACCCTGTTGCAGATGTAGCAAGCAGTGCTAAGTGCATCCGCCTAAAACCTTGTCTCAATATTCTTAGCCTTCATCATCGTACGAGCCATCTCTTGCAACGTCCTGTTCTTTCTTTCAACAACTCCATTTTGCTGTGGATTTTTGGGGGCTGAAAACTCATGTGAGATGCCTTTGTCAGCACAGAACTGCTGGAAGTCAACGTTCTCAAATTCGATGATCAGTCCTGATCCACTTGACTTTTCCTTGTTTTTCCACTTCCAGTCTCAGACACACTGTCTTAAAGACTCAAAATGTTTCTGATTTCTCTTTGATGAACTCAACCCATGTGTAACGAGAGAAATCATCAACACATACAAAAGCATACCTCTTTCTTCCCAAGCTTTCAGTTTGCATAGGACCCATAAGATCCATGTGAAGAAGATCCAGCACCTTGGTCATAGTGATTTTTTGCACCATTTTGTGTGGTTCATGTGTCTGCATTCCAAGCTGTCAGGGTCCATAAAGTCTGGCTTCATCTTTAGAAATCTCTGACAATCATTTGATGGCTTCACTAGTGAACAATTTGTGCAGATTCTGTTAATTGTTGTGACCCAGACGTTGATGACAAAGTTCTGCCGCCGAGGTACTGACTAGGTGAAAAGTCTCAGAAGGAGTCACAAGATAACAGTTGTTTCTGGACCATTTTCCAACCATAAACTCCTTTCTATCTTTCAGAATAACATATTTTTCTTGATCAAACTTGACATCCAATGATTCGTCGCACAGTTGGCTTATACTGATAAGGTTGGCCAATAAGTTTTCAACCAACAACACATTAGTAAGAACTGGCATATCAAGTGTGTTTAGAGTACCTGATCCAAGAACTTTCAACTGGACTCCATTTCCATAAGTTACATGATCATTAGATCCGAGAGACAAGTTCTTCAGAAAGTTTCTGTTTCCGGTCATATGCCTAGAGCAGCCGCTGTCAATATACCAGAGGTTGTCTATCTTCAATCCATTGTATGAGTGGACAACATAACAGTTGTAGCTCCTCCCAAAATTACGTCTTTTGTAGACATTATTGTCATTTCGGCATCGGTCCCTAATGTAGTAGTGACAGTGGGAACATATGTGTCCGGACGTGCCGCAATAGTGATATAGTGGTACGAACCGGTTAGTTCTTCTTTGTCTTTAGCATGATTGGTCAGGATGCCAATGACTTTCACTTCGTTGGGTGTTCCTACTCCTTTGTCTAGAATAACCAGAACTGCCTACATGAGTGTCAGCTCGTGAGACAGGATGCCAGCGTTGTTCCTTAGAATGATTGCACCTTTCTCCTTTCTTTGAGCTCTTAGGTACGTCCTCGTGGATAACTGGCAGTTTTCCTTTGGGGACCCATTTTTCTCCCTTGAATCCAATGTCTGCCTTATTGTTGCTAGATGCTCCTTGGTCCAATACTTCATCGAGTTTTGATGTACCTTGCATCCTCTAGATAAGTTTTTGTTGTTGATCATATTTACCTTGGAGTATCTTATAATCGTCTTATTTCTTCCCTAGTTCACGTTACAGTGAGTGAACTTGATTTATCAAATCTTCCTTCTCCTTGGCAAGCAGTTGGATCTTGTTGGTGAGCTCTTTATTGATTCGAGCAATCTCGGTGCACTTATCGTGTAGTGCATAGAACCCATCAGTTAGATCGAGTTCCTCATCATCCATTAGTAGTATAGTAAAAGGACGGGTTATTATATTTTTTCTCCAAGAGCAAAGCATTCATTGGACAAGGAAAGAAATTTTGAATTAAACTCACCAATGGTTTCATCTTTTTCCATTTTCAGTAACTCGAACTATGTCGCAAGTTGCTATAGCCTTTGATTCTTGACTCTCACGTTTCCTTCATAGGTATTCTCAAGAATATTTCATGCTTCCTTGGCAGATTCGCAGGTAGATATGATGGCGAAAACCTCCATGTTGACTACTCCTTGGATTGCGTTCAACGCCTCTTAATTCATTCCAGAAGCCATCATATCTTCGGTCATTCACTTGTCACAAGCCTTGGTGTTTCCTTTCTCATCAACATGAGGAGTCCATCTCATGACAACTGAACTCCATGCAGCTTCATCCAATGAACGTACGAATGAAATCATATGCACTTTCCAATATCCATAGTTATTTCCATCAAGAATTGGAGCTCGCGTAGTAGCAATAACCTCCTTCATGATTCACAGAGAGTTTAAAGTAACACAAACGTAGAATAAGTCTTCCTCAGGATCAAACACCTGTAAAGTAGGTGACCTGCTCTGGTACCAATTGAAATTGCTTATCTTAATACGCTTATTTTTACGTTAGACAAATTATAAGACTAGTCACACACACAATAACAAATAAGCGAACACAAGGAATCAGTAACCCAGTTCGGTGCTCAACACCTACGTCTGGGGGGCCACGCCCAAGAGATCAATTCACTATTCAAGAACCTCGAGTTATAAAAGACCTTTTTATTCTCTAAGGACTCCCCACCCCTTAAGAAACCTCTTCACTCTCCAACGCTCTTCTCCTAGTAATTGAAACTAGCCTCTAACTAGACTAATCAACCCTAGTACCCGCAAGTCCCTAGGATTACCCCTTTGAGTTTATAATTCACTCAAGTACAATAACACTCAACCCAACTCTCAACCTCACGTCGATCGCCGGGGAAAACGTCTATACACACAGGGAATGTGTATAGGATGAATAACGATCCTTCCTTCAAATGCTCAGTTCAATATCAATATGTGGAAGGTATCTTCTCTCGAGTGTGTTGTCCGCTAGGGCATCCAACATACTTCTTATATAGGACTGAGAGTAAGCCCTAACAAACTTGTTTTGTGTGGATATGGTATCTTGATTCTCCCATGCATGGTATCTTGAATAAATCTTCCCTTATGATCATTTCCTTGTAAGAGAACATGAAAAATCTCCTTATAAGATTGCACACGCCATGCCAAATAGAATCCACAATCTCGTGATAGCAAATCTGACATTATCCGGTAAGACTCCACGGATTGCAACGGGAAGTAATTGTTGCATCAACGTATGACAATCGTGTGACTTAAGTCCAATAAGTTTCAACTCTTTCAAGTTCACCAACCTCTTCACATTTGATGAAAAACCTGTTGGAACCTTCATACCCGACAAAGATTCACAAACTTTCCTTCTCTCGGCCCTACTTAATGTATAACATGCAGGTGGCAAATAAGTTCTCTTTTCATCCACAACCAGTGCCAACTCGGATCTCATATTCATCTCAGCAAGATCTCGTCTTGATGCTATCCCATCCTTTATTTTTCCTGGAATGTCGAGTAATGTACCAATGAGACTTTCGCATATATTCTTTTCAATGTGCATCACATCGAGTATATGCCGAACATGTAGATGTTCCCAATACTCCAGTTCAAAGAAGATTGACTTCTTCTTCCAAATTGCAGCATTTCCATCCTTATTTGATTTACGAGATTTTCCCCATTTGCATTGTATCGAAGCAACACGTTTCAAAACTTCACAACCACTCAGTGGTTTTGGTGCAGTCCCAAACTCTTGTGTCCCGTCAAATACTTTCTTTTGTCTTCTGTAAGGATGACTTACATGAAGAAACCTTCTGTGACCCGTGAATGACATCTTCCGGCTGTGCTTCAACCTTTTTTCACATGTGTTTTCACCACATATAGGACATAAATTATATCCTTTCACCTTGCATCCTGATAAGTTTCCATAAGCTGGAAAATCATTTATTGTCCATAGCAAGATAGCTCTAAGTAGAAAACTTTCATCCCGATAAGCATCATATGTTGGAATGCCTACTGTCCATAATTTTTTTAAGTTGTCAATTAGAGGAGCTAAGTAGACATCGATATCATTCCCTGGCTACTTAGGACCAGCAATTAACATGGTAAGCATGATAAATTTTCGCTTCAAACAAAGCCATGGAGGAAGATTATAAATCATCAATAAAACGGGCCAACAACTATAAGTGGAGTTCATCAAGCTATGGGGATTTATCCCATCAGCCGACAACGCTAATCTAAGATTTCTTGTCTCCTTAGCAAATTCTGGCCACCTACGGTCCACAAGCTTCCAAGAGGGTGAATCAGCTGGATGACGCAGATAAGCATCAACAATTCTCTCATCGGAATGCCAATTCAAGTTCTTTGCAATATCCTTGTTTCGGAACATTCTTTGAAATCTCGGAATAGGTGGAAAGTACCATAATACATTTGCTGGAATATAGTTATTCCTGTATTCTTTCCATCTTGAAACACCACAAGTTGGGCAACTCGAATATTCCTCATACTCCTTCCAATACAGGACGCAATCATTGGGGCATGCGTGAATTTTCTTATATTCCATACCCAAAGAAACTAAACTTTTCTTAGCATCATACATGGATAAAGGCAACTCATTGAAGGCATGCAGCATATCTCCCAACAAAGTAAGAAAGTCTGTAAAACTCTTATCACTCCAACTATGCTTGGCCTTCAAGTTATATAGTTTCACAACAGCAGATAGCTTGGTGAATTTCACGCATCTAGGAGATAGTGGTTTCTCTGCATCCTCAAGTAATTTTATGAAATCTCTTGGATTGTCAGTTTCATCGTATGCAGCATGCACCATATCAATCGGTTGTTCATCAAGATAGTGATCATCTTCACCATGCTCTAATTGTTCTGAATGATTCACTGAGTAACTAGATGTAGATCTTTCTCCATGCCATATCCATGTATGGTATGTTAAATCCATACCATTAGCCAACAAATGTAACCTTACAAGCTCAATCTTTTTCCTCGTTAGATTTTCACATGTTGAACATGGGCATGACATTGTTTCATGATTAACTGCACTTTGCATGGCAAAGTGCATGAAAGTGTCTACTCCAAGCTCATACTCACGTGACAACCTATTCTTTGACATCCATGATTTATCCATTATCAACCTAAAATGTTTAATTTAACAAAGAAGGAATCTTAATATAACAATCTATTATCAACATATTCTTCTTCTTCCTCTTCTTCTACTACTAATACTAGTATACTACTACTAGCCTAGTACTACTGAAAATAATGGTGAAAAAAAAATAGGATAGTTTTTCTTATTTTCTAATTGTTTTCCATGTTTTCACATTTTTTATCTCTCTTTATCTGCTACATTTAGATACAATACACTATAAGGATTAAAGCAATGAACAAATAATATTTAAGCATTGTATATTTAAGGAAGATCATATAACATTTTTATTTGATCTCTCTCCTATATATATATATATATATATATATATATTATACTTGAAATTGTAGAGCAACGAGACAAACTGCGCAGAGAATTCCGAGTCTTCTTCTTCAGCGGCTTCTTTCGATTAATTGGGGCTTATGATTGCATCAATTTGAAGACGAGCTCCCATGTATGCCTTGAAAACATGAAGCATCAGACGGTCGAGAAAATCAGGATTGGATCTTTAAAACTACCGCAAAAATCTGCAAAACTTTAGGATTGAACTTACTTTTTAGAGCAATTGAGTTTAAGAGACCTAAATTGCCATGAACGGCGAATTGGACAGAGGATTGGGAGCGTCTTAACTGCGGTAGTGGCGTCCTCAATTGGAGATATTGTGTTGGTGCTTTATGTTTCTCCTTATTTACTCATACTTATGCCAAAAGTACCCTAACATCTCCAAATCCACAAAATTCAAATCATGAACAGAATGCAGCCATGGAAAGGGTGATTTAGCAAGAAAAAACTGAATAAATGAAATTAATTTCAAATTTCTGCACCCAAAAAACTAACGTAATCCAAATAACATCTTCTTGATTTTGGAAGGAAAAAAGTTGATACCAAATATATCAGTTGATACCAAGAACACATGAATGCAAAACAACTATAGTAAAACCTCTTTTCTGACATCCCAAAACACAACTAAAGATGAATTAAATCTCATTTATCATCTCCAACAAGTATTACAAAAACCTTCTTGAAATCAATCAAAGAAACAACACAAAAATAGAAACACATCACGGATTAAATCATTCATTTCTCCAACAAAACAATTCCTGGAATCCTCATAAGATTAAAATAAAATAAGACCTATTACTTTTGTTCAATGGATTAGGCATAAAGAACGTGATGCTCACATAGGTATTAAGCTGGCGAACAAAGCTCGAGAAATTGTTGTGCTTGAAGTGCTTAGGCAACAACTGGTTGAAAATTTGTAAGGATCCCAAACTATGAAACTAGTATCACTATTAGATTATATATTGTAAAGGGAACCTATATATATATATTGTATTCTTGTAGATGGTTCATGACCACTCTAAGAGCCATGTCATCTCTACTAATAGTATCACTATTTCCTTTATAATTTGATGGCAATCCACTGTAAAGAGCAAACTTAATGAGGAACCTTCCTATCCTCAAAATATCAAATATCTCAGCAATATAATTCATAGTACTTAAGAATTAAATAGGTAAATGCAGTCCTCAATCAAGAATTAAGAAGAACAATTTCAACAGATTTCTCACATGTTGCGGCAGTGCGGGGCTACTGGGGGAACGATGACGATGAGGGCTCCGGGGCCGCTAGGGAAAAGCAAAGGCTCCAAAGATCGAGGCTGCGGCGGTGCGGTGCTGCTCGGGGCACAACGAGAGCGAGAGCTCCGGGGCGGCTAGGGGAACATATATTTGAAACATTTACAATATTTCTAACAGAGATCATTTACAATATTTCTTTTTTCTAACAATTTATATTTCAAAAAGAACAATTCATGATATATCGAAAGACACCAAATATTATCATATTAAACATTTTTGAAACATTTTCTACCATCCAAATATTCAACAAAAGTAGATACAATCCAAATATTGTAAATAGTAAATGTGCTTGAAACAAATATATATTTGTTTTACATATAAATCAAGAATATACAATTCTGCAACCATTACAATGTATTTGTTTGGGATGATATAATTTTCATGTAATTAACAACTGGTTGGTTTTATATTGTGGTTGACAGCTAGTAAAGTAAAATAATATCACCAGTAATGGTAATGTCAGTCCTTACAAACTATATATATCGACATAATTATCAAGGAGGACCATATACAATATATTGTACTTAATTATTCATTCAATAAAGACACACAAAAAATAGTGAATTGATACGATATAACATACTAAGTACAGTATGAAGATGACTAAATTCAACCTAGTAATAGGCTTCACGTATCCTTGGTCGGCCACAAATTAATTATTAATCTCAATTAAAATTTCTCAAACACCTGCACTTTCTATTACACAAATTGTAAATTCACTAGTACTGAAACACTAAGCTGATGCATCTAATGTGAAATTAAAACGGAGAAAATAAAAACTGTGAAGTGCAAATAAATGGAGAATAACAAATTGAACATCAATAGCTATGTTTGCAACCAAAAAGAGAACAGCATCGCTGAATCTCCTCCACTTAATTTACTGAAACATGGACACAGCAAAATCTAATCAGAGATGGCACCAGATTAGCAGTAAGGATGAGTCTGTATTCTTTGGTTGATTGGGAGAGATTCCTGACTCTGGTGCTAACTATCTAGAAGGATTAGTGTTCTAAAAATTCTTGTCATATCAGCCTGACAGTTGCAATAAATTGTCCTGCCTGCATACTTCCAGAAGCTTTGTCCTGCTTCACCAGCTAAGGAGGCTACTTAGACCCATTATAGTAAAACATCATGTGCATTAAACAGTCTGAGGTGTTCAAGTAAAATTGCCTCTGCCAACTTAACCATCATAAGCATACGTCTGCCAATTTATCTACTTTTGATGCGTATGACATGAGATCAACTCACTCGCAGTTTATCAGACTCTCAGTTGTTAACTTTAAAAATGGCTGAAGATGGAGCATTGTCATCAGTAGCTAAACAAAGCAAACAAAACGCATCCAAAAAGATCAGAATGGACCAGACAGACTAATTTGAACAAGGCCAGAAAATCTTATATCCGAACCTTCTGAATGCAAGCAATAAGGAATTGGGGATCATACAGACCAATTATTTACTAGATAGACTAAGAAGGAAAAAAAAGGCCAGTTCCGTATTTTCTTCTACAGGCTTCCAATATCATCATTCAAGATTTGTGCAGCTTAAATAAGAGGCGTAGACACCATAACGTGCAGCTTAAGAAGCTTTTCCTAACAAATAAATGGAGAATAAAAAATCCGATTTCACATTGAAGTTCACACAGTCAAACTCATAAAGTTTTATCATTTAAAAGCAATTATTCAATAAACTTGAACACAAAACCTTAGTGAAACTATTCATTTGGAATATCTGGAAATTAAAAAGTAAAATAGGAGTGGACCTGGAGCGGACACAGTGTGAAGCAGACCGGCGAGAGTTGAAGCAGAGATGGTGGGGAGCGACGCTGCGTGAATTGAAGCGGGGGAGCAGAGCGACGTGGTGGTGAGGCTGGAAAAAATTATTTAGAAGGGTTTCCGGCGAGAGTTGAAGCAAAGATGGTGGGGAGCGACGCTAGCTGCGTGAATTGAAGCGGGGGAGCAGAGCGACGTGGTGGTGAGGCTGGAAAAAATTATTTAGAAGGGTTTTGGATAGTAAGGGTTGGGGGAGTAAAAAACCCCCTAATTAAATGTATGTTTTTTAGTATGAGAACTTCCAAGTTCCATTGGTAGAGAGTACGTAATATTAAATCAGACTAGTGAAGGGGTGGAAACAAGGGTTTAGTTCAATTTGAGAATTTTCTATGTTAATTTTCTATAGATGACACCATATACAGCACACTTTAATCTAAAATGTTATCTAATAGTATTGGTATAGATGACATTTAATTAGGTTTACTATGTATAATTAAATATTACATTCCATAAAAAAGTGGCAGATTTGTAATTATATAATGATAAATTATAGGGTGGTAAACCAGACTACGACAATGGTTTAACGACAAGGGTTCAAAATACTGTTGTCATTGAGCACTACAACAACGGGTATACCACAACGGCGTGAAAAAGCGTTGTCGCATAGTGGGATTGAATATAAGACAACACTATAACAACAACGGCTAAAGAATACGTTATCGTATATATATACGACAACACACCTACGACAACGGTAAATAAAAACGCATTTTCTCGCTCAAAGACAACGGTTTTGATTACGACAACGGTTTTTATCCCTATGACAACGCATTTTGTTAAAAACCCTTGTTGTTTCTATGTTGTCGTATGCCATTTTTCTTGTAGTGTTCCTTCCATGCACAGATTCGTCAGACTGTCGAGTCAGAGACAGTTCGTACGACAGTAAACACATCTGGTCGAGAAAGCTGTCTTAGATAGTTGTCTAACATAAATTAACCAATATTCCATACACTCACAATATTTATATTTCCTAATTAATTTTTTTAAGTCATATTACCTGTTTTGTATTAATTTTAACGATTATAGTTGGTAAATCAAAATTTAATTATATCACATATTACATGGAATTTTCGATTAGCTAGTGAAAGTAAAAAAAAGAAAAAAAGTAAGAAATTTGTGATAGATAACAATTCAATTATTTTCATGATAAAATAAAATAAAAATGAAAAAGTAAACAAAAAAAAAAAAAAAGTTTTAGCTCTTACAATTTATACTTTCTTTTACAAAGCTTTTTACCTTCAAAAAGTGATTGTTACACATAACATTCTAAACAAATAGAGAAAATAGCGAACTATTCGGGAATTGACTTAAAAAAAAAATAGTTGGAGCTCAATTCGATATTAAACGAGCCAAGCTTGAACTTGATTTTGAGCTTGATTCTTTTATCGAGTTGAGCTCGAGCTTGACTATGTTCAGCTTGTTGAGTTCGTGAACATATTCAAGTTTATTTGTTCACGAGCATTTAATCGAACAAGTTCACGAACCTTCTATCGATATTTCAATTGAGCATTCAATCGAGTCAAACATTTAGTCGGGTCTCAATCTTAAATAATTGATTTTTTAAAATAAAATATTTAAAAGAATTCGAGTCGGACCCAAACTCGTACTCAATAATTACACTTTGAGCTAAACTCGAAATGTGAAAAGCTCGAATTGAGTTAATTCGAACCAAACTCAAACACCTTAATAATCTAAACGAACCGAATCAAAACAATACGAGTCGAGCCAAGCTAAGTCGAGTCAAAACAAATACTACCTCCGTCCACGAAGTACCTTCCCAGTTTGACCGGGCACGAGTTTTAATAAATTGTTTGACTTTAGTAGATAGTATGTAAAGTGTATTGAGTGTTGTGTAGTTAGTGGAGAATGAGGTTCACTTTATTGATGATGTGTAAAGTGTATTGAGTAGTGAGTGGAGTAAGGGGCCCACATTAATGATGATATATATTGAATAGTGTGTAGTTAGTGGAGAATGAAACCCACATTATTGATGATGTGTTGAGTAGTGAGTAAAGTAAGGGGTTGCCAAAAATAAAAAATTAAATGGGAAGCTAATTCGTGAACCGACCGATAAGAAAATATAGAAAGCTATTTCGTGGACGGAGTAGTATTTGACTTGGCATGTTTACACTCCTAGTCACATGTCGGGTGAGATTTGCCCTTTTGTGCTAAAATTGTGATAGGGTCGAATGTGTCCACTATCTCCTTGTGTGACCAAACTTTGCTAGCCTTCATAAAATAAACTACATAACTGATAATTTATTAGTAGTATATTATTTAATATATTTGTTCTTTATTTTTTTATATTTATTTTTAATAACTGAATTCTTTCTTTCAATTTATATAACTTAATTAAAGTAAAAAATCTCATTAAATTCAAACTTAACTAAATATAAAATACATAATGTGTTAAATTATTTTTTCTTAAAAGGCCTGTACATAAAATGAAACAACAGGTTTAGAAAAGTATACTGTAATTGTGAGAGCTTCTTAAAGTAAAAAATTGAACAACTAAGAAAGTCAAAGATAAGTAGATGCCAATCCATTAATTTAAGATTGAATTGAATCCAACCATTCTCTTACAGCAAAGAAAAAGCTATACTAACATTTATCTAGACTAACAATATGGTAGATCTATTTTGTCTGTCCACTGTCCTCACCAATAACAGTTGTCAAATCCAAGAACCTTGAGATTAAATTAAACACCAATCAAACACTCTCACGTTCTTTCATGCAACATGTTCGCCACAACCCCACCTTTTTGTTCTTCCACTATCAAATTTTAAATGCTTCCAATCGATCCAATAATTTAGTTTACCTCAAATTTACACGTCGGTCTTTATATAACAGTGTAAAGTTTTCCAAATCTTCGTTTCCCACCTAAAAAAATATTTGGATCAGTAATAGAAGTTACTTTTAGCCGACAATGCTACATGCTATTATTAATTTTCTCTAGTTTCCAGTTGTGCAATTGGTCATTTGAAAATTGAAATGCCGTGAAAGAAGTATATAAGCATCCCCTCTTTCTCACTGTGAGGCTGAAATCTGAATCTGAAGTTTTATTTCCTTCTTCTTCTCTCGAGAATGAAGACAAGTCTTACTTTGTTGGCCGCATTATTGTCAGTGGCCATCTTCATTTCATCATCAAGGGCAGCAGACCCGAAAGGCTCGTTCGATGATAATTTCAGCAAAAGCTGCCCGGAGAAGAATTTCAAGACCTCCGAAGACGGTCAGATCTGGTACCTCTCCCTCGACAAAGATGCAGGTACCTCATTTTCACAAATCGTACCAAACTAAACATATTTTGCAATTTGGCATCACATGATCTTAATCTGTGGTTGGTGTTAATTAAAGGATGCGGATTCATGACCAAGGACAACTACCGATTCGGGTGGTTTAGTATGAAACTTAAGCTCGTCGGAGGAGATTCCGCTGGAGTCGTCACTGCTTATTACGTAAGTCCATCTGCATTTTCATTCTAATCAAAGTAGTGATGATGACGACAATGCAATCTCATCGTGATAAGTTGGATGGGTAAAATATAGAATTAAAGTAAAAATTAGATTAACATGAATTATCTTTTTATCAATGCCAAATGGATATGATATGAGTGATTGAATTATATGGGTTTGTGGTGGTAGATGTGCTCGGAGAATGCAGCAGGGCCAGAGAGGGATGAGGTGGACATCGAGTTCCTTGGGAACAGAACAGGTCAGCCTTACGTCATTCAAACCAACGTGTACAAGAACGGCACCGGTGGGCGCGAGATGAGGCATAGTCTGTGGTTCGACCCCACCGAGGATTACCACACTTATTCCATTCTCTGGAACAGCCACCAGTTAGTGTAAGCAGATATATCCTCTATTGCCTTTAAGCTTTTTGAATGAATGATTTGTCACAACTCTAATGATAATTAAGGAAATAAAAGATCTGAACACTTAGGACAGCATTGTATATGGCCGTGCTGTGCAGTTGTATGTATGTAATAGAGGATGTGTTATCGATTGAATTAATTAATAGAAAACCGGAAAAATATGTATAGGTGGTTCGTGGACAAGGTTCCCGTAAGAGTGTACAAGAATGCGAACTACACGAATGATTTCTACCCGGACCAGAAGCCTATGTATCTGTTCTCGAGCATATGGAACGCGGATGACTGGGCGACACGTGGTGGGCTGGAGAAGACGGATTGGAAGAAGGCGCCGTTTGTGTCATCGTACAAGGAGTTCGAGGCGGACGGGTGCCGGTGGGAGGATCCATACCCGGCCTGCGTCGCCACCACGACGGATCATTGGTGGGATCAGTACGGCGCGTGGCACCTCACGGATGATCAGAAGATGGACTATGCTTGGGTGCAGAGGAACCTTGTTATTTATGACTATTGCAAGGATACAGAGAGGTTCCCCAAGTTGCCTCAGGAGTGTTGGATTAGTCCATGGGCGTAGTACATATATTTATTTATTATTTTTGGTGTTTAATACTGATGGATTTAATGTCATTCTTCCTTTTTAAGCTCTCTTTTGATGAATTCGTTGTTAATAATTTACTAGTGTTTTGTTGCTATTTCTTAAAGAGGGTGGAAATAGTCACACAAATGTTTATGAGATCTTAAATTCGTTGAAGGATCGATATTGTAAATGCAATATTGTTTATGACTTCTCATGGTGTTTAGCATCTTTATTATTCCCTCCCTTCACCCCATTTTGATTGTACACAAATTTTAACATATTGTTTTTACATTAGTTGATAATGAACACTTGTACAAAGTGAGAATAAGATCCACATTAATGATAATGTATAGTGTAGTGAGTGAAAAATGAGATTCATATTAACGATAATATGTAGTGTTCAACCTAAATCGTATACTTCGATTCTCGTAATTACGCAACAAGTTTGATCCTAGTCGAATCTCGATGTAAAGCTAAGTAAGACTCTCAATTAAAAGTGCTAATAACCCAAATTAAAAAGATGATTCCTAAACACTCTAGTCACTTATTGATGTTTCAATATTCTTCCATCGACAATTAATACCATATTCAATCATATGTTCATATCCAATTAAAGATTCCCTAACGTTGTTCAACAGCTAACCACGTATTCGACAATCAATCGGTGATTCTAACTCACGTATGCAAATCACACGATAGGAAACTACTTAAATTAAAACACGAATCTCAATTCCTACGCCTCTGATAAGAAAAGGCGTTGATTAAACCCTAGATCAAACACAAGAACAATTTATCAGTCTATTCTAGCATCTATGAGGAATTGAATGTTGATCAAGCATTTAATTCGATTAAGCACGAGATAATCAACAAGCATATATGAATTATTATATCAATTGAGGATTTCAAAACATCTAAACCCTAGATGAAAATTAGCAATTTATGAATATTGGAAGGAAATCAAGAAAGGAATCCATAAAGACTAAACCTAATAGATAAAATTCAATCTCTTGGTGTTGAAAACCCACTTCGATCCAATGAAAAAGTAGTAAACTACGTTAAGAAAGTGGTAAACATAAGTGCGGGAGAGTTCTAATGTGTAAGTTTTATGAAAATACATTCGTTCAAGCCTTAAATACGTTAAACAAATCTCTCTAAATGCGCACGCAACGATCGCGGCATGCCCAACGGCCGCTGCGCGCAGCCTACGCTGGCCCACGCCTCGCACAGGCCCAGCGATCACTGGGATCCCTACGGTCGCTGGGGCCTAGCCTCTGTCTGCTTCGAGAGAGCGCTGGGGTTCTCGCTAGCGCCCACGCTCGGCTTTTCCATGCATTTTTCCTCGCCTTGCTCGTGTCTCGGCCATGCCAACTCAATCGATTTTGCTTCATCGGCTTCCTAGACATCCATTTAGCACCTTCCGACTCTCTTATGTTATCCTACATCCACAAACAAGAAAGAAACGAAAATCGATGTAAACATGAACTAAAAGACATCAAATCAACTAACAACTAACAACCTAGACATAACTAAATGATGAAATAACGCACAAAAACGAACTAAACAACTCCCCAACCATTTGTTTGTTCTCAAGCAAAATCTAATTGCAAACATATTCGAATCAAATTGAAAATTAACAAGCAAACCCAATATCCGTGAATACCTTCCATTCAAGAACTTAGATTAGATTCAATTCTCAATCATGCTTATTCACTCAATAAAGACCGTAGTGTTGCTCGTTAACTAAGCCAATCAACTAGTACACAATCACGATATACACACATCTGACATCTCTCTAACATTCAACAAGTCAAATTCCCATAAAATCTTAAAGAAGAACGAGCAAGAACGTATAAGGGTATGATCATTGGGTATAAACATCGATGGATCACATCGAGTGCCCCAATGTGGTTTCTCATACTCATTAGTCATTATCGATGATAAGAGGAATATAACTCATGAACTCGACTCGTCAACTTATTTACGCCCTTCTAGTGTTTTTATTAAAAAAAAATAATTTGTTTTGGAGAATTGCTTCCTTTTTCTCTTTTTTTTTAGATAATAAAGGGAATAAAAACACATAAATAACTAGGGAGCAACACTCATAATCCGAATCATGATTAACACGAGTCAACTAGCTAAGCAACATGCTCCACTAAACGGGCCCAATCAAACGACCTAGACAATAATCTTTACTGAACAACTTCAGTTAACTTTAGTGTTGGTCTTGTTCTTCAGTCTGGAGATCTACAGATTTGATGTACTTGTAAACTGAACTCCTTAACATGTGAGTTATTGTTTCAACTTATTTTAAACTTTCAGTACGTGGCGTTGTTTAGACCAGACCCACTGTCCGATAAAGGGACTCAGTAACGGGTACGAGGAATATTTCCAGCTGATATACTTTCAATTTATTTTATTAAATTGCTCGCAAGAGAACGAGTTCGTTATAGATTAATAAGTTGACCCTAGTCGTATTCTCAAGGAAGGCTTAGCAGGGCGATTATATTCTTTGTTCGTAAAAACGGAAAACAATTAAAAAGAGTTTGACTTGGATTTTTATAGCTAGGCGAAGAAAGTAAATAAGAAAGTAATTAAAATCTAAACTAAGAACGAAAATTAAATCTAATCTAGGAAAGAGGCGGTCCACGACAAGGACTGTCACCTCTGGAAAGAGGCGATGGAATCTGAACTGCAATCCATGGCAGACAAGGATGTATACGAGCTAGTTGATCTGCCCCAAGGCTGTGAAGCCATATGGAGTAAATGGGTGTTCAAGCGGAAAAGAGGATCCGACAACAACATCGTAGTCTTCAAGGCTAGACTAGTAGGAAATGGCTATACTCAAAAGGAAGGTATCGATTACGATGAGACCTTCTCACCAGTAGCCATGCTCATGTCTATTCATATACTCTTGCCAGTTGCCGCACATATGGATTGGGAAGTATGGCAAATGAAAGTCTTGAAGAAAATATTCATATGCAACAACCTGAGGGCTATGCAGTTCAAAGAAAGGAACACATGGTGTGGAAGCTTAAAAAATCCATCTATAGACTTAAGCAAGCCTCACGGTCATGGAACATTTGCTTCGATCAGGTTATGAAATCCTATGGATTTGATAAGTGCCCTATGAAAGCTGTGTGTACAAGAAGTGTGAAGGTAAATGAGTTGTTTTCTTGGTGCTATACGTAGACGACATTCTATTGATCGGAAGTGTCAAGAAAGTGTTGTCGGATGTTAGAGCATACCTATCAAGTCAATTCGATATGAAGGATATCGGAGAAGCATGACACATTCTAGGGAGCAAGATCATCTGTGACCGGGCTAAAAGAATGTTCTTAGACGTTTTAGCATGCAAGATTCCAAGAAGGGCTTCTTACCCTTTATACATGGGATCATTCTTTCTCAGGACATGTGTCCTAAGACACCTGCTGAGATAGAGGAAATGAGACAAGTACCTTATGCTTCTGCAGTAGGTAGTCTCATGAATGCTATGATGTGTAATAGACTGAATATCTGCTTTGCCGTAGGCATGGTAACACGATATCAGTCTAACCCTGGAAAGGACCATTGCACAACATGGCAAGAGGAGTACTATTTGGTTTATTAGGATGATTCATTATGTCCTTTGGGTTACATAGACTCCGTCTTTCAGACAGATCCGGACTTAAGGAAATCTACATCCGGCTATGTGTTTACTTTGGGAGGCGGAGCAGTGACATGGATGAGTATGAAGCAGAAATGCATCGCAGACTCCACCATGGAAGCTGAATATGTGGCCACATCTGAGGCCGTAAAGGAAGCATTTTGGCTCAGGAGCTTCTTGAGGGACCTGGATGTGATTCTGAGTATGCCGACGACTATCATAATTTATTGTTATAACTCTGGTGCAGTGGCAAACTCAAGGGAACCATGGGCCCACAAGGAAAGTAAGCACATCGAGAGGAAATATCACATTATCCATGATATAGTCAGAAGAGACGACATAGTGGTGATGAAGATTGCGTCGGAGGACAACCTGACAGATCCCTTCATGAAAAGCCTGAACATGAAGACGTTTGCGAGGCATGTAGAGGGATTAGGAGTACGATGTGTTACATACCTACTTTAATGTATAAGTATGAGAGTTATATGTCATGCGACACAAATTTGTGTACTCTAAAGCATGTTTGAGTATAAGGGGAGATTGTTAGGGTTTGTATAACGTAAAGCATGCACTATGCTTAGACGATGTATCAGATTTTTTTCAATTTCATTTTAATGAGAATAAATGTTTCTATCATTGGTTTGTTATTTATTATCTTTATATATTGAATTGCAAAAAAGTTCATTTACTGCAATTGTAGACTATGTGGTAGATTGATGATCACAAAAGGTAACACAGTCGGATCTTTTGTAGTATAAAGCTCACAGCCTAGACAAATTTGGACAGTCTAGTCGGTAGAGGTTGCGGTATCATTTTATGCGATAGTTGACCTTAGACCGCATAATGATATCAGTATGTATAAGTGGATACACATGCTTTGTGGTATACATATTGCGTGATTTCACAATCAGATAAGTTCTACGTGTTGTTGTTTAGAACGAGGTCTCGAAAATTAGCCATTTCTTCATTTGTGACGATAACATCAGTATATGCGGCTGATTATACCTTGCTTTGACTCATCTACGCTTGCGGGTTTTTCGTAACCCTAAATAGTGATGTCTCTAGCGGTACTGATTGGCTTAGCTAGAATTGCTCGATTTTCAGTCGCACGGAATCGCGTCTCTATTAACATGAGTTGATTAAATCTGCGTGAGACATTCAGAAAGGTTTATTGCATAAGAAACCTAGTCGGTTGGAATTTATTCAGTATGTAATAATTAAAGTCTGAACCGGATCACTCGCGAATAAATATATTAATTAATTATGAGTAGCCAGCGAACTCAATCAATTAATGGATTTAGTAAATCCTACACACGGGAAATAATTAATGACAAGAGGCTTACATCCGTAATTTGGATGGATTAAGATTAGTTCAATATTTATCCTATAGTGAAGTCCATAAATATTTATAATGTAATTACACTTTATTACATTTCTATAGAGTAATTAATTTGAATTTAAATTAACTTAATATACTCCCTCCGTCCACCAAGTAGCTTCCCGAGTTGGCCGGGTATAGGTTTTAATAAATTCATTTGACTTGTGATGATAGTGTGTAAAGTGTATTGAGTGTTGTGTAGTTAGTGGATGTGTAAAGTGTTTTTTTATTAGTGAGTGGAGTAAGGGCCCCACATAAGTGAAGAATGAATATTTATAATTGTGTGAATTAATTATTGCAAGTTATGAATAATTAAGAGAATAATTAAGAGAATTTACAGATTAATTATTGGTAATTATGGGAATTTATTATGGAAATTTAATGGAGATAATTTTGGGAATTAATTATGGGAATTTAATGGAGTAATTTCGAAATTAGGCAAAGTAGGTGTTAATTATTGGAATTAAGAGATAAATTAATGGCCAATTACAGATTAGGCGTAGAGATTCATTATTATTGGAATTTACAGATTCATTAATTGAAATTTAATTCATTAATTGGAATTTAATTTATTTATTGGAATTTACAGAGAGGAGAGATAAATAAATGCATTTATTCATTGCTAATTTCGAAAATTAAAAGTAGATAGTGATAAATAAACCCATACATACATTAACCTTTAAGATTCCAAGTACATTGAGATAATCAAAATTTTGGTGGGAAACTAAATTTCATTAACTACTAAATCCCTCCAAAACACTAAAAACAAGTCTACACACCACTTTAAATTTCAAGTGCCATAAATACATTGAAAAGAGAATTCAAGCACCATTCTCTCGGCCAACTACAATCCAACTGTAAATGCTCCAGCTCCAACATTGAATACATGGAGCCACCTACCATAATTTCCAAAATTATAGATGCTGAAAAAAACACAATTGCACAGTAGCTTCTACAAAACAGTAAGGATGGGGAGTTAATTCACGGAGCACAATCAATAGCAGCAGTCAAGTTTGGAGTTTCAAGGAGAAGCATTTATACCTACTGGATGG